>CAUYRH010176954.1:0-15525 GCA_963574655.1 Perodicticus potto | reverse complement strand
GCTCACAGCAACCTCAGACTCTTGGGCTTAAATGATTCTCTTGCCTCAACCTTCCAAGTAACAGGGACTACAGGCGCGCACCACAACGCCCAGGCTTTTTTTTTTTTTTTTTTGAGACAGAGCCTCAAGCTGTCACCCTGGGTAGAGTGCTGTAGCGTCACACCTCACAGCAACCTCAAACTCCTGGGCCCAAGCGATTCTCTTGCCTCAGCATCCCAAGTAGCTGGGACTATAAGTGCCCGCCACAACACCCAGCTATTTTTTGGCCTGGGCTAGATTTGAACCTGCCGGCTCCAGTGTATGTAGCTGGTGCCCTAGCCGCCTGAGCTACAGGCGCCGAGCTAGTTGCACATTTTTAAAGTGTACAATTTAACAAGTCTTAACATGTTTGTATCTTATTTTCAATCAAGATAGTGAACATTAGCTGTGCATTGTGGTGGGTGCCTGTAGTCCCAGCTATTTGGGAGGCTGAGGCAAGGGAATCCTAAGCCCAAGAGTTAGAGGTTGCTGTGAGCTGTAACACCACAGCACTCTCTGAGGGCGACATAATGGGACTCCCTCTCAAAAACAAAACAGAACAAAACAAAAAAAGCTAGTGAATGTGCCCACCACGCCCACAGTTCTTCATGCTCCTTTTTAATACTTCTTTTCTAACAGCTTTTTGCAATATGATTTAGTTTGCATTTTCTAGATTTTATATAAATGGAATTACACAGTATTCTTTAAGGCCAGTGGCTGCTTTCACTGGCCTTAATGTTTTGTTTTGGTTTTTTTTTGAGGCAGAGTCTTAAGCTGTTGCCCTGGGTAGAGTGCCATGGCATCACAGCAACCTCAGACTCTTGGGCTTAAATGATTCTCTTGCCTTAGCCTTCCGAGTAGCTGGGACTACAGGTGCCCGCCACAACACCCAGCTTTTTTTTTTTTTTTCTAGAGACAGAGTCTCACTCTGTTGTCCTCGGTAGACTGCTGTGACATCACAGCTCATAGCAACCTCCAGCTCTTGGGCTTAGGTGATTCTCTTGCCTCAGCCTCCCGAGTAGCTGGGAGTATAAGTGCCCGCCACAACGCCTGCCTATTTTTTTGTTGTTGCAGTTTGGCCAGGGCCGGATTTGAACCCACCACCCTCAGTATATGGGCTGGCACCCTACTCACTGAACCACAGGCACTGTCCAATGCCCAGCTTTTTTTTTTTTGCAGTTTTTGGCCAGGGCTGGGTTTGAACCTACCACCTCTGGAATATGGGGCTGGCGCCCTACTCCTTTGAGCCACAGGCACCGCCCCACCCCCCAGCTATTTTTTGGTTGTAGTTGTCATTGTTGTTTGGCAGGCCCGAGCTGGATTTGAACCCACCAGCTACAGTGTACGCAGCTGGTGCCCTAGCCCCTGAGCTACAGGCACTGAGCCTGGCCTTATAGTTTTAAGATTCATCATGCAGTTGGGTGTATGGACACCTGGCTCCTGTTGGCTACTGAGTAGTGCTCTATCATCTGAGTTTGTTACCCACATGCCTCTGATGGGTGTCTTATGTTTATTTCTTGTTGCTTTTAACAGAATACCTGAAACTGGGTAATTTTTTATTGAAAAGGAATTTCTTTCTTTCTTTCTTTTTTTTTTTTTTTTTTTTTTTTGATATATTATTACAATTTTTCCCTCAGTAGAGAGGGCTATGGCGTCACAGCTCACAGCAACCTCAAACTCTTGGGCTTAAGCAACTCTCTTGCCTCAGCCTCCCAAGTAGCTGGGACTACAGGCACCCACCACAATGCATGGCTATTTTTGTTGTTGTTGTTGTTGTGAGAGTTGTCATTGTTGTTTAGCTGGCCTGGGCCGGGTTCAAACCCACCAGCCTCAGTGCATGTGGCTGGTGCTGTAACCACTGTGCTATGAGCGCCAAACATGAAAAGGAATTTCTTTCTTTTTTTTCTTTCTTTCTCCCTTCACTCCCCTCCCCTCCTTTCAGCAAGCATGAACAAAGTTTATTGAGGAAGAGAAAGATAGGCTTATAAAGCAGGATACATTCACCGTAGACAGTGAATGGGCCTCCATTGTGGGGGCAAGTAAGCAAAGAGGCCAGGAATTTCTTATAGTTATGGAATCTGGGAAGTCCAAGGCTGAGGGGCTGCTGTGCTGGCTGGTGAGGGCCCTCCTCCTGGTGGGCTTGCAGGGCCACAGGCATCACATGGCAGGGCTGAGTGTGCTAACATTCAGCTCAGGTTTCTTTGCCTCTTAATAAAGCCACCAGTTCCCTTCCCATGTTGATACATTAATCCCTGAAAACACTAATCCATTTTTTTTTTTTTTGTTTGAGACAGAGTCTCAAGCTATCACCCTGGGTAGAGTGCGTCACACCTCACAGCAACCTTCAACTCCTGGGCTTCAGTGATTCTCTTGCCTCAGCCTCCCAAGTAGCTAGGACTACGGGCAGCCGCCACAACGCCTCGCTATTTTTTTGGTTGTAGTTGTCATTATTTGGCAGGCCCAGGCCAGATTCAAACCTGCCAGCTCTGATGTATGTGGCTGGTGCCTTAGCCACTTGAGCTACAGGCGCCACTCCACTAATCCATTATTAACCCATGAGTGTATTATTCCATTCATACTGGCAGAGCCCTCCTGATTCAATCACCTCTTGAGTTTGAGCATGAGTTTTGGAGCGCACGTTTATTTTTATTTATTTATTTATTTTTTGAGACAGAGCCTCAAGCTATCACCCTGGGTAGAGTGCCGTGGAGTCACAGCTTTAGGCGTGGCTTCTTTCACTGGCCTTACTGTTTTGAACCCATCTCCTGGGCTTAAGCAATTCTCTTGCCTCAGCCTCCCAAGTACCTGGGACTACAGGTGTCCGCCACAACGCCCGGCTATTTTTTTGTTGCAGTTGTCATTGTCGTTTGGCAGGCCCAGGCTGGATTCGAACTCGCCAGCTCTAGGTCTATGTTATGTGCCTTGCGCCTTAGCCACTTGAACTACAGGTGCCACCAGGAGTGGACATTTAAACCATAGCGATGGACATTCGGGTTGCTTCCAGTTTTTGGTTATTACCAAAAAAGCTGCTAAAGACATTTATGAGTAAGACTTTCTTGCTCACAGCAACCTCAAACTCTTGGGCTTAAGCAATTCTCTTGCTTCAGACTCCCTAGTAGCTGGGACTACAGGCACCCACTGCAACACCCAGCTATTTTTTGTTGTTGTTTAACAGGCCCGGGCCCCTTCGAATCCACCAGCCCAGGTGCATGTGGCTGGCACCCTAACCACTGAGCTACGGGCGCCAAGCCTATGCATAAGACTTTCTTTGGATGTATGTTTTCATTTCTCTAGGTAAATACCTATGAGCAGAGTCTCTGAATCATATGTCAACTTTCATGAAACTACCAAACTATCTCCATGATGTTGACACCATTTTAAATCCTCACCAGCAGTGTTTGAGAGTGTGGTAGTTAAACATTGGGTTCCACAGCAACATTTGGTATGGTCAGTCTTTTTTAATTTTAGCCATTTGAATAGGGATGTAGTGGTAGCTCACTGTGGTTTTCATTTGCATTTCTCTAATCGATGAGTCATGCTGGGAATCTAGGGGCAGACCTATGTGTAGAATGGTTGAGTCATCTGAGAGGTGTTCTCAATTCTGTCCCAGTGACTTGTCTATCCCAGTGCCAAGATCCACTAGGTGAATTACTGTAGCTCTCATATAATGCAACATGTGCCAGGCCTGCCCCCACACTCCAGATAGCAGGAAGTCCCAGGAGTGGCAGAGAACACAACCTATGCACTCACATATGGCACCTATCTTTCCTTGTCATTGGCTGATTTTTTCCAGATGAATTTAGGTGATAGTCTGTCAGGTTCTTTTTTTTCTTTTTTTTTTTTGAGACAGAGCCTCAAGCTGGCACCCTGGATAGAGTGTCGTGGCATCACGGCTCACGGCAACCTCCAATTCCTGGGCTCAAGCTAGTCTCTTGCCTCTGCCTCCCAAGTAGCTGGGACTACAGGCACCTGCCACAACGCCCACCTGCCTGTAGTCCCAGCTATTTGGGAGGTGGAGGCAGGAGAATCACTTGAGCCTTGGAGTTGGAGGTTGCTGTGAGCTGTGATGCCACAGCACTCTACCCAGGGCGACAGCTTGAGGCTCTGTCTCAAAAAAAAAAGTAAAGTTGAATCCCTTACTCCACTCCTTATCCCCAAATTCAAACTGGATCAAATATTTAACTGTAAAAATACAAAATTTCAAAAGTACTAGGACCACCATTTTGGACACCCCTTTGGTGGTTCTGTATGAAGTTAAGTACATATCTAGTAACAATAACAAAAGGAATTGGAGGTCCCTTAGGTCCCTTCTTCCTTCTCCTGACTTAACGTATGTATTATTGATCTCAATTATTTCAATTCTAGGTTCTAAAAAAATTCATAGAACATAGAAACAGACACTGGTATAATTTCACACAGAATAGATTTCTTTCTTTTTCTTCTTTTTTTTTGAGACAGAGCCTCAAGCTTTCGCCCTTAGTAGAGTGCAGTGAAATCACAGTTCAAAGCATCTAACTCCTGGGCTTAAGCGATACTTTTCCCTCAGCCTTCCAAGTAGCTGGGACTATAGGTGCCCGCCACATTGCCCAGCTATTTTTTTTTTCTTTTGGTTGTAGTTGTCATTGTTGTTATTGTTGTTTGGCAGGCCCAGGCAGGATTCAAACCCACCAGCTCTGGTGTATGTGGCTGGCACCTCAGGCACGGAGCCAGATTTGTTTCATTTACCCAAACAGGACTATGTAATTTCCAGGGTCTAGTTGCTGCCCAAAGAACCAATGTTTACCTACATCACACTGTCAGCAGTTAACAATGTTTCCTGGCACCCAGTGCTGGGGAGTCCGTTAGCTTCCCACCTGCTGTTACAAAGCACCACATACTGGGCGGCTTGTTTGCATTCCCTAACTCTGTGTGTTCCCACTTAATGGGCACACCTTCTGGATGCCCGACACAAATACATCAAGGACTCTTCCTAAAAAAGGCAAACATAGCCTAATTGTTTGTACCCTCATATTAATCTGAAATAAAATAATAATAATAAAGTCCCTAATTCTGCAGGTGAGACGTCTACAATCCAGGCTCCCTCTGTGGGCTCTGCTTCCCTCCAGGTTATTGGTAGACTTCTCCCCTGTGTCTGTCTCCCAGGTCTCAGAGCTCCCTCTGTCTCTGTCTTAGAAAGACATTCCTACTCCTACAGCCAATGAAGGATGAGACCCCTCATCTCAAGATCCTTAATTATCCCTGCAAAGACCTTTTAACAAATGAGGCCAAGTTCTGGAATCTTGGGGATTAAGACCGAGGGATACTTTTCTGGGTTCACCAGGCAGCCCAGGGGGGCTTAAGGGAGTGACTGATAGCAGGAAGTCAGGTCTCTCAGAGGTGGCTGGGCAACATCAAAAAGCCATGAAGGGGCGGCGCCTGTGGCTCAGAAGAGTAGGGAGCTGGCCCCATATGCCAGAGGCGGCGGGTTCAGACCCAGCCCCGGCCAAAAAAAGGAAGCTTCGCGTCTCAGAACATGCCCTGGCACCATGCCCAGACAGGTGTGCCAGAATGTTCTCGGATGCAAAGCCTTCAAGGTCGAGCTGTCTCCTGGGACCTCTCTTTTCAGACCTGGTGGACGCCATGCTGCTGCAGAACGCACAGGCGCACCAGATCTTGACGCACACCCTGATGCTGCAAGCCCTGCCTCGCCCACCGTGCCAGGTAGGCTCTGCGCAGAGCCAGGCCAAGGGGCCCACTTATACGGGGGCGGCTTTTGATCTGGAAATTTCTGCAAGAGAACTCTGAAAGGGCATTTCTGGCTCGATCAGTGGTCGCTTGTGAAGCCTCAGCACTCTCTTTCCCACTCTAGTTGTGCACCTTGGCGGAGGTTGCTTCCTCTATGTCCAAGCCCCAAGTTCCGTTGAGAGCCATGCGGGGAGGAGGCGGGAGGGGAGGAGAAGGGGCAGCGTGCCAGAAGCGCGGCACTGGTGCCTCGCCTCGCGCAGGCTTCGGTCTTCATACCTGCGCCCTGCGCTTCGCAGTGGGCCCGGCCTGCGGTCCAGCGAGCTGCGAAGCCAAGGCCGCCCGCCGCGCCACAACAGCTCTGGCCCCGGCACCGCCATGCGCCTGCCGGTTACTTTGCGAGGTCGCCTGAGCGGTAGGTCAGGTGGATTCCTGCTTGGAGTGGGTGGGAGGCTCCGGGTCTGCAGGGTCGGGGAGCCCGGAGACACTCCGCGTCCCCGCCACCCAGCGGGGTCGTGGCCTCAGTCCTAGCGTGGCAGGAGGGGCAGCCCGGCCCCTCCTGGGGGCCGCGTCCAGTCGTCACCTGCCAGGTAAGACTGAGTCCTCCCTTCGGTTCGCGCCCCGCGACAGAAACCAGGAAACGTCTTGCCGTGGGGTCACAGCTGTGTAATAATTTTTAAAAAAAATTGGCCCAGGAACTCTAAGAGAAAAAATTATAAAAATGCACAGATCCGGGTGGCGCCGGCCCCATATACCGGAGGTGGCGGGTTCAAACCCAGCCCCGGCCAAAAACTGCAAAAAAAAAAAATCAAAAACCCACAGATTCCTGCAGGAAAAGGCCATAAAGGAGGGCAGGTGCCCTGGGCACCTGTTCCCTCCAGGCTCTGGTGGCTGCTTGGAGTGTGTATGTGTGTGCAGTGCCTGGGCTGTGAACCACGCACCACAAGGGGGTGCTGCACAGCTCCATGTCCTAAACTCACCAGCAGCTGAGCAGCGGGGTTCTTGCCCTATGTGTAAGTTACTTGGACTCTTGTTACTCTTCTTGGAGGGTTGGAATTATGTTCCCTGGCTTTATTTTATCTATTAATTTTCTATTTAGTTTAATGTTTGAGACAGAGCCTCACTCTGTTGTCCAGGTAGAGTGCTGTGGCATCAGCCTAGCTCACAGCAACCTCAAACTCCTGGGTTCAAGTGATCCTCCTAACTCAACCTTCCAAGTAGCTGAGACTACAGGCATCTGCCACAACACCTAGCTAACTTTTCTGTTTTTACTAGAGACTGGGTCTCACTCTTGCTCAGTCTGGTCTAGAACTCCTGAGTTCATGCAGTCCACCTGCCTCGGCTTCCTAGAGTGCTAGAATTACAGGTGCAAGCCATGATGCCCGGCCTATTTTTATTTTCTAGAGACAGTGCCTGGCTGTCCCTAAGGCTGTAGTGTGGTGAAGCAATCACAACTCACTGCAGCCTCCAACCTCTGGGCTCACAGGATCCTTCTAAACTCCTCGTATGGGGAACTATAGGCACATACCATGCCTAGCTAAAAATTTTAGCTGAGGGGTCTATGTTGCCCAGGTTGGTCTGTAACTCCTGGGCTCAAGTGATCTTCCCATCCCTGGCCTCCCAAAGTGCTGTGATCACAGGCGTGAGCCACTGCTCCTGAGCCCTTGCTATTTTAATGTTTTTTTTTATTTGAACGTTATTTGTAAGTATTGTGCATCTCAGGATTGAGTCTCTTGTCCCCTAAGTTCCTCCCAAGCAATCACCCTGTTTCCATCTTCATACCCTTGGGACCTGGCAGGTAGGCAAGATGCTGCCACTAAGCCACATGCAGGTTGTTTCCCATGGGCTGACTTCCTAAGGACCAGAGCAGCTTATGTCTCCAGCGATGGAAAGGTCTGATCTCTGCCTGATCCTGATGGAGCCACAGTGGTGACACCTGCTTCTCTCAGAACCATTTTTCTGTGCCCCTTTGAATGTAATTCTTGTTAAAAAAAACAAAATTAAAAGATACAATATCCTATTTTAATACTGATTTTTTTCTAATATGGCTTTTCCCTTTAGTTCTATTTTACAATTATTCAATAGAAGGAAGAATTGTGGCAAAAGTTGATCGTCTTTGTATGGCCTGGTCACTGGCTGGGCCACCTGGGCCTTGACACTGGGAGTGCCAAGTGAACCCTCAAGGTTGCAGAGCTGAGGGGTGAGGGTGGGACCAGACCAGGGCAGGCTGCCAATGGGGGAGAAGCCTCTTTACCAGAATGCTGGAGTTCTCTGAGGAAAGATGGGTAAAACCTCAGCAAATGAGTTTATATGCTCTCAATTTTAAGGGTTTAGAACTTTGTTTGGAGACAGAGTCTTACTTTATTTAGCCCTCAGTAGAGTGCTGTAGCGTCTCAGCTCACAGCAACCTCCAACTCCTAGGTTTAGGCAGTTCTCTTGCCTCAGCCTCCCTAATAGCTGGGACTACAGGCGCCTGCCACAATGCCTGGCAATTTTTTTTTTGGCTGGGGCCAGGTTCGAACCTGCCACGCTTGGTATATGGGGTTGGCACCCCTCCCACTGAGCCACAGGTGTCGCCCAGAACTTTTTTCTTTTTTTTGAGACAGAATCTCATTTTGTCATCCTCAGTAGGGTGTCACAGCTCACAGCATCCTCCAACTTTTGGGCTTAAGCGATTCTCTTGCCTCAGCCTCCCTAGTAGCTGGAACTACCGGTGCCCACCACAACACCTGGCTATTTTTTTGTTGCAATTCTCATTGCTGTTTTAGTTGGCTGGGGCCACCCTCAGTATATGGGGCTGACACCCTACCCACTGACCCACATGCGCTGCCCAGAACTTTTATTTTCAATTAAAAAAAAAAAAAACCCTCAGGCTCTGTGCTTGTTGCATAGTAATTACGGCGCCAGCCACATACACCGAGGCTGATGGGTTCAAACCTGGCCCAGGGCAGCTAAACAAAGACAACTGCAACAAAAAATAGCCGGGTGTTGTGGCAGAAGCCTGTAGTCCCAGCTACTTGGGAGGCTGAGGCAAAGAGAATCGCTTAAGCCCAAGAGTTTGAGGTTGCTGTGAGCTGTGACGCCACAGCACACTACTGAGGGCCACATAATGAGAGACTGTCTCAAAAAAACAAAAACATCTGATGTGTCCTACATAAAGAAAAGGAATGGGAATCTCTAAGGGTTTAGAACTTTTATTTGCAATAATGCAAAAAAAGAAAAAAAAATCTGATGTGTCCTAACACTTGTACTTCAGTGCTCTGCTCAAGGAATTTAGCCCCTTTGTGGGCTGGCGCCTCTGCCACAGGACGGTGGCAACCTGCAGAAATCCCAGTCTGGGGGGTGCCCCACTGTGCGGGGGGAATGTCTGTTCCCACCCTATCTCTGTCCCCATATTCCCAGCCTCTGGCGTCAGAAGAGGTCCCTGCTCAGAGGCTGGAGTCTGGTCCCGGTGCGCCGGTTCAGCTCGTCCAGTGCCAGCTTCTCCTTCTGCAGCATCTGTAAGAGAGGAGGGAGCGCTGAGCGTGCACCCAGAAAGCCGAGGGCAGGTCGGCTCTGCTCACCACCTACCCCCACCTGCGGAGCCTGCAGGGGAAAGGGTGGCAGCAGGGAGACCAGCCGCCAGGGGTCGCCAAACCACCCGCCAGATGGGCAGGGGTTGGCCTACCCCGGCAGCAGGGTGAGTGGTGGGTTAAGCCCGCCCGCCCGCCCCTCCGAGAAGCCCCTGAGAAGGGCCTTGAGTCCAACCCCCACCCCCACCCCGCCGAGGGACCGGCTGATGTAAGGGGCATGGCTAGTGTGAAACTGGGACACTGGCCTAGAGAGGCCAAATGCATCCAGGCCTATTTCTTATGGGGTGGGGTGGGGGGCAGGGTGCTTTCGTCTTTCAGACAAATGGTGGCATTTCCACACTCTCAGCGCGGGCACGTACCAACAGGCCTTTATAAATGGAAACAATCTGCAGGTGTGCCGATGCCTTAGTGCCTACTAAGTTCTATTTCAAATTAAGTGTTGTCACAGTGTCTCTTGTAAAGATTTTCTACGTTAAGCTCTCTGACCAAACACCAACCACCAGTGCTCAGAATTCTAGCTTTCGGTCTGTGTGCTCAAGTTAGACACTTAAACATTTCTGAGTCTCTTTTACAAAGGACAGGTCAGAGGCCAGGTGTAGGTGGGGTGCCACCCAGACACACTCAAGTAGGAAGGATGGCAGGCTCCTACCTTCAGCCACTCTGCCTCAGTGCTGTGTGTGAAGCCCAGCAGGTGACAGAGTCCGTGTGTGGCAGTCATCTGAAAGAATAATTAAAACACTAGCTAGGGGTGATCCAATAGGAAGCTGCCCCTTCAGGAGCAACTCCAGGGTTGCAGGCTGCTATTGGTAAGTGGTAGAATGGAGATGCCCAGGTGTCCTGGGTCAGTAGCCTGAGGCTCTCAGCCTGACCTTCCTTCTTTCTAAAAGAGGGGCTCAGAGGCTTGGCGCCTGTAGCACAGTGATCACATACACCCAGGCTGGCAGGTTCGAACCCAGCCTGGGTCAGGTAAACAATGACAACTGCAACCAAAAAATAGCTGAGCATTGTGGTGGGTGTCTGTAGTCCCAGCTACTTGGGAGGCTGAGGTAAGAGAACTGATTGAGCCCAAGAGTCTGAGGTTGCTGTGAGCTGTGATGCCACAGCACTACCCAGGGCGACATAGTGAGACACTGTCTGAAAACAAACAAACAAAAAAACTGGTAAAAGAGGGGCTAGGGGGACCAACTATCCAGAACTGTTCAGTGGCCAGAAGCAATGCTGGTAGGGGGCCTATTTAAAAAGAATGAGGGCTCAGCACCTGTGGCTCAAGCGGCTAAGGCGCCAGCCACATACACCTGAGCTGGCAGGTTCGATTCCAGCCCAGGCCGCCAAACAATGACGGCTGCAACCAAAAAATAGCCAGGCCTTGTAGTGGGCACCTATAGTCCCAGCTATTTGGGAGGCGGAGGGAGGAGAATTGCTTGAGCCCAGGAATTAAGAGGTTGCTGTGAGCTGTGATGCCACGGCACTCTACCCAGTGCGACAGCTTGAGGCTCCGTCTCAAAAAAAAAAAAAGCAGCAGCAGGAGAGAGCTAAGTGCTGGGAGAGAGGAAGGGGAAGTGGGGCAGTTGGAGGGGAGAGGCACAGTTTGCACCAGGGACCAACCAGGACAAAGTAAGAGGCAGGAGAGCAGCACAGAGACGGGCCTCAAGCAGACCCCAACTTTACTGGATGCTCCATGCAGAGGGGATGGGGAGGGGGTTTGGAGGTAGAACACAGCATGGCATGGGGAGGCCCCACTGGGCCATCTCTAACCTGGAGACAGGCTTGGACTGAAGCCCACAGAGGAGGGAGCCCACAGCTGGGAAGGCAGAGGAGGAAAGGCCTGTGAAGCAGCAGGTCAGGAATGCTCCTCTGAGCAGGTGCCATGGAGATTGGAGATGGTTCCAGCCTGCCAGAAGCCACCCGACATGGGTGGGTTCAGGAATGAGGCAGACGAGGGGCTATCCGTGGTAGGAAGATCAAGATCTCCTTGGGACAGTGTGGAAGACGGAGGTGGAGAGAGGAGGAGGGGAAGGGTGGGCAAGATGGGAGGGTTCGGCTGGGAGGCAGTCCTAGCAGAGCTGGCCTGGCCTGGCCAGTGCTGTGAACATGGGGTCCTGGGGTGCTGGGCTGGCCCCCACATGGGGTAACAGGGAGGGCTGTAGGGAATGCCATGGGCAGAATCTTAGGAGGTTCAAAGGAGTGGAAGCACGGCCCACACCCCGTCCCTGGTGCATGACTGCTGCCCACAGAGGTGCCAGGCCTGAAGCCAGGTGGGCAACTTCCCATCACTCTTGGGAACTTCCTCCTTCCTTGCCAGGGCAAGCACTAGGGTCCCCCAATGACAGGTCAGGGAGTAGCTGCTCAGCCAAAGAGAGCTCAGGTGACCCCTTCCTCCGCAGGTCAGTGAGCAGCTGATCCCGCAGGTCTGAGCTAGTGAAGCGCAGCCTGCTCATTGCCAGGGTAGAGCTGAGAAGTTTCCTCCTGGGGCTTCTGTGTCTGTCTTTTTTTTTTTTTTTTTTGAGACAGAGCCTCAAGCTGTCCCCCTGGATAGACTGCTGTGGCATCACAGCTCACAGCAACCTCCAATTCCTGGGCTCAAGCGAGTGGCGCCCGCCACAACGCCCGGCCATTTTTTTGGGGGTTGCAGCCGTCATTGTTGTTTGGCGGGTCCGGGCTGGATTCGAACCCGTCAGCTCAGGTGTACGTGGCTGGCGCCTTAGCCTGCTGAGCCACAGGCGCCGAGCCTGTGTCTTTCTTTTTTTTGAGACAGAGTCTTACTATGTCACCCTGGGTGGAGCTCTGTAGCAACACAACTCACAGCAACCTCAAACTCCTGGGCTCAAGTGATTGTCTTACCTCAGCCTCCCAAGTAGCTGGGACTGGCTTCTGTGTCTTCACAGAGTGTCCTCTTCTTCCCCCAACCCTTGCATGAGGCATGCAGACCCCACCCAGCCTGTGTCCTCCTCTCTCTGCTTGTAGGTTCTCTCCCAGTGGCCCTCGCGGTACCTGTGGACCTAGTCTGGATGAAGGGGTCATGTTCTTGACCTCCTTGCATGGCCCATGTCTCAAGGGAGGATATGTGATTTTGTGTCCCCACTCACAGTCAGGATATCCTCATAATCTTCATCTTCTTCGCACTGCTGGCAGATGTACTCCACTCCTAGGAAAATGTCTCCCAAATTATAGTCACCTGGAAAATCAGGCTGCAGAATTTCACCTGCTTTCAGATTCTAAAAATGAGGAAAAACAGATTTAGATACCACCTCAGGAATAGTAACCCGAGTGAAACTGCCACATAAAAGCGATGTAGGGCCCTAAATACTAACTGTGCTGAAAGTCTGATTTCCACAGGAATCAGTTAGCTAGCCCTTGCCTTCCTGAAACTGCTTACTGCGTAGGGTCACATATCACTGACTGGCATTAAGATTTGTAACTTACCTAATCACTTCTATAAATAGCACTGCTATTGTAAAACCTAAGACTGGTCTGTGAGGTATCTTCCAGAATCTGCACTTGGAAGAGCAGACCAATGGATGCCAACCAGAACAATGGCCGTGTGTGGGAATGGATTCAACAGGTTCTGCAACCCTCTACCCAGAAACCAACTCAGTGCAAGAAGACAATTTTTGCTTCCTAACCTTATGTGTTGATCCTCAGACAGTCAGCAGACCCAATTCCCCAGTCTTTTGTCTGCCAGATCTACCTTTAAAAACCCTGGCCCTAAAATTCTCAGGGAGACAGATTTGAGAAATACCTCTCATCTCCTGGCTTGGTGCCTTGTGATATTAAACTTTCTTGCCTGAGACCCCCTGATGTCTCAGTGTATTGGCTCTCTCCTGTGCAGGAGGCAAAGAAATCAGTTGGATGGTAACAAGCACAGGCTGACAGCTCATTTTGAAGACTCTGGCTCATTATTCCCAAGGTAAACAAGCTCTTGTTCTCTGACCTCATTGCCATCAAGCTGTAAGTCCAAGGCTGGGTAGGTCAGTGGGCGGTGGACTGCACAGCCACTACACACAAGTGATCTAAAATGTTTCTATGAAAGGTGTCAGAATCAAAATGGAGCCACTAGCACTAAAAAACTCCTGAACAAATAGAGCCAGGAAAGGTGTTGAAAACAGGATCCTCAAGCTTTGTATGCCTGATAACAAAAACTCTTAAAAGATTCTGCAAAAACTACTACCTTGAACAAGGGCCATCACAACCTCACATGGAATATGCTTCCCAGCAACTGCCTGTGCAATCTCACATCGGCATCACCCTTGTTAATTGATCTTTGTAGTCAGTGATAATTATCTCAAAATAATCATATAATCCTTCTCACTTTTCCTTTAAAACTCCTTGTCTCCCTTTACCTTCCCGAGCATGCATGTAGTTGGCTATGACACACATACTCCCATTTCAAGGATCTGTTCCCAAAGACACATAATTCTGTTAGAGAGCCTGTTACTTAGGTTGAGAACACCGTGTCAAATGAGTTGCTTTCCATTTCTTTTATCCCTCCCAAGGCAGAATCACACAGATTCACAACTTCTTCATGGGCACAATTATTTACTTCTGTTTTTTCTTGATATTTTGTTCTAATTCATGTTTTCAGATTTTCCCACATAAAAAGCTATGAAGACGGGCGGTGCCTGTGGCTCAGTGAGTAGGGCGCTGGCCCCATATACTGAAGGTGGCAGGTTCAAACCTGGCCTTGGCTGAACTGCAAAACAAAAAAGCAGCTGGGCGTTGTAGCGGGCGCCTGTAGTCCCAGCTACTCTGGAAGCTGAGGCAAGAGAATCGCCTAAGCCCAAGAGCTGGAGGTTGCTGTGAGCTGTGATGCCACAGCACTCTACTAAGGGTGACAAAGTGAGACTCTGTCTCTAAAAAAAAAACAAAAAAACTATGAAGATCAGTCCACTCAGTTGAGGGCTATTACCAGTCACCTATGGCTCAGTATTTAGGGTATTTGTTTTTGTTACTATTATAGAGAACAGTAAATGAACATTTTAAAACTTTTTTTTTTTTTTTTTTGTAGAGACAGTCTACTTTATCGCCCTCAGTGGAGTGCCCTGGCGTCACACAGCTCACAGCAACCTCCAACTCCTGGGCTTAGGCAATTCTCTTGCCTCAGCCTCCCAAGTAGCTGGGACTACAGGTGCCTGCCACAACACCCAGATATTTTTCTGTTTTGCAGTTTGGCTGAGGCCGGGTTTAAACCTGCCACCTTTGGTATATGGGGCCAGCACCCTACTCGATGAGCCACAGGCACCACCCAACATTTTTTTTTTAAATAAAAAAAAATTATATTTACTTAGAAGCATTCAGAATGTCAACAAAACAGCTGCAACTTTTTTTTTGCAATTACAGAGTGGTATTCATTTAACAGAACAACAATTATTTTGTATAAGCTGCATCATAGACAACTGAAGATGAAAAAACTACCATCCCCATATATAACTAATTTGTGCTGTGCACCAACAAGAACCTGCTTTAAAATTCCATGCCAATTTACAACCTCCAGACTGTACCAGGCAAGGTTAGTGGTATTGAAAATACCACCAGGACGGGCTATCTAAAGACATATTTGGTAGTGTGTTAACTATATAAAAAAAGACACTGTACAGTTTAGAAACAAATCTTACACAGCCTTACATTTCAATTTTTTTCTTTAAAAGGAGTGAGTTAAAAAAAAAAAAAAAGGAGTGAGTTGTGTACAGGGGGAGTTAAATGTTTTATAGACAAAAAAAAAAAAACTGCACTAGAACCAACTCCATCATCATCATCTTCTTCTTCTTCTTCTTCCTCCTCTTCCTTTCGCTGCATCAGGCTTTCCTTTAGCTTGGTATGCAGCAATATCCTTTTCTCATTTTTCCTTCAGCTTTGCAGCCTTCTTTTCATAAGGCTGCTTGTCATCTGCAGCAGTGTTATTCCACATCTCTCCCAGCTTCTTTGCAACATCACCAATGGATAGGCCGGGATGTTCTCCTTTGATTTTTGGGCGATACTCAGAACAGAACAAGAAAAAGGCCGAAGGAGGCCTCTTGGGTGCAGTGGGATCCTTGAACTTCTTTTTTGTTTCCCCTTTAGGAGGGATATAGGTTTTTATTTCTCTTTCATAACGGGCCTTGTCCGCCTTTGCCATATCTTCAAATTTTCCTTTCTCTTTAGCAGACATCGTCTTCCACCTCTCTGAGCACTTCTTAGAAAACTCTGAGAAGTTGACTGAAGCATCTGGGTGCTTCTT
>CAUYRH010176949.1:0-12338 GCA_963574655.1 Perodicticus potto | reverse complement strand
AAAGTAATGAGAAAGTCTCTTGAATGTTATCGCAATCAGGTTGATGAAAATATCTCTGATTGTATCTGAAGCCCGTACACTGTACCCCATGACTGAATTATTGTACACAGATATGATTCAATAAAATAAATAAATAAATATAAAGAAAAATAAATAAATAAATAAAAGGACTGATAATGGAATCAATGGCTGAATTCAACACCTCATTAGGTAAAATGACATTTTTGTCCATATGGCAGAACAGAGAGTAAGTTTATCTTCAAGAATAGCTAGTAAGTATTCTAATTCCCTGGGAAGATTATACATAAGAACTCCACTTATCAATTTTAGTTGCTATCTTTCCTTCCACTATATAGAAAAGAAAGTCTTGATTGAATGTTGTAAGGCTTCACAAGTTACTATTTGTTCTGATAAATTCACTGATTCACGTGTTGACCATCAGAAATTTAATTCCTTCAGCAGATTTAAAGTAATTGTTTCTTTTTTAAGGAGGATGGAAGGGGCGGGGAAGAAACTTGGATTAACTTTAACCAAGGTAGCAGAGGTGGATATATAAACCATAATGTCTATTTATTCTGAGAAATAATGCCATCAAGACGGCCAGAATGCTTTTACCCCTTGGTCTAGGTAGTCTTTCCCTGTATTCAAACTAAGTAATCAACAGAAAAAAAAATGAGAAGGGCTATCAAATCAGAGCAAAGGCAGTGCCATGGAAAACTCTCCCTTGGATAATATTTGGGTAGGTACCGCCCACATCTGGCTGTCTGGACTTCACCAAGCTGATTCTTCTGTTCACCTAGTCTCTCTCTAAATAGCATACCACACAGTTCATTAAGTTTCCAAACAGAATAAAATTCTGTTGATTATGTTTCCATTTAAGTTAATGGAAATCACATTCCTGCCTTGGCTTCTTGAAGTCATCTTGATTGGAGTTTTTGGTGTCCCTAAACTTTTCTGACTCATCCATTTACACATAAGCCTTTGTTGCTTTCCAAAATGACTATTCACACATTGTGAGTTTTAGTGAATTTTACTGAATTAAATTGCAGAGGAATACTTTTTTTCTTGTTTTTCTTATCTTTAACTCTTGTAAGTGAACTCAGTCATCACTAATACTAAAAATGAAAAGCATGTGGTGTTTCCCCCAAGGCTATGTATCTCATCTGCCTAATTTAAGAGGATGGCTTATGTTTATCTGCCAATTGATACCTTAAAAATCAGTTCATATTGAAATTCAATCCAAATATAATATTAATTGGTAAACATACAGTAACAATTTACTGTAGACTGGGCATGCTAATAATTTTTGGAAATTACAAAGTATAGTTATTATATAATGCAACAGAGTATAAGGGAAAGGGTGGAAATGGGGCTCTAGAAGGATGGTTGAAGTTACTGAAACCAGGTAAGACCCTCACAGAAATAAAGAACTTAACAAATCTTGAAAACCTTAAACACCATTTAATTTCTAATGAATTATTTTATAGGTGAATACTTTCTGGACCAGAGAAGGGGAATCCCTTATCTCACAACAGTTAGTAAATATGTGACAAAGCCTGAACTAGATCCCAGGTATGGAAAGTGTTATATAGAAGAAATTTAGGTATAAAAGACATGCTGAATGAAAGAGGTAATGGAATCATGTGAAAAAATGCAGAGAATGGTAATCTACCCAACTCAGGAATTGAGCAAAAGGTAGGTTGTAGCAACAATTGAAGGTATTACATGAAGAAAGTTGGGGGAGGTGTTCCTGATGCCAAAAATATTTTATGTGTTGTAAAAGATAATAAGAACCACTGTGTGGATTAGTGAGAATTCTCTATAGGCCCTAGATGTCTGTCTGAATGATAATGCACAACATTTACAAAGCGCTACCTCCTGCTTCTCTTGTTGCTCCCGTTTGCTTACCCCAAAAGGGCTGCTTAGAATCGAAGCAAAAGGATACATACCTTGTTTTATTCAAAGAAACAGAAACCCCCTTAACTCTCTTTATGTTAATATGGAGTTTCAAATGCAGAAGACAGCACAAGCCAGACAAATTAAACAAAACTGGCCACTGTGTAGCACTGGGGAGTTGTGGGGATTGTCCAAAGCAAGCAGGCAAGGGTCGGCTCTAGTCAATCACTGTCATGCATGAATATATGGTCAGCATTGCAGGTATCTCAGATTTTCAAAAAAGATAGAAACCATGATTTTTATGTGTCTTGTCTAGATTTCTCAATGTTAGACAACTAATTTTGAAAAAGTAAAAAGCACTGTGTGAAGCTGAATGAAACACATCTTTGGCTGGATTTAGCATGCAGGTAACCAGTTGTGACCCATGACATAAAGGACACAGGAGGCATTTTCCTAAATATACAAGGCAAGAAAACCAAACTTTGGTTTTGCTACATAGGGACTAAAACTGGAAAGTTAGGAACTGAGGATACTCTTTCCGTATTTATAGAGCCAAATGATCTGTTATCTGCATACAACCTCTATATCCCAGAGTTACACTGCAAATATAATTTATCCTTGTCTGCTAATAACTTCTTTGATCTGATGTGACTTTGGTTTTTCATTGTATCTATTATTTTCTTAAGCATCCAATAAACATGGGATATCTTTCCCCTTATTTAGGTCTTTTTTAACTTCTTTCAACAGCGTTTTGTGGTTTTCAGTGTACAAATCTCACACCTCATTGTTTTTATTTATTCTTAAGGATTCTACTTTTCTATGAAATTGTAAATGGAATTATTTTCTTAATTCATTTTTTGGGCTGAGTGCAGTGGCTCACACCTGTAATCCTAGCACTTGGGAGGCTGAAGTGGGTGGATTGCCTGAGCTCACAGGTTCACAACCAGCCTGAGCCAGAGTGAGACCTCATCTCTAAAAATAGCCAGGCATTGTGGCAGGCACCTGTAGTCCTAGCTACTTGGGAGGGTAAGGCAAGAGAATCACTTGAGCCCAAGAGTTTGAGGTTGCTATGAGCTATGATGTCATGGCACTCGACCGAGTGTAACAAAGTGAGATTCTGTCTCAAACAAACAAACAAACAAACAAAAACAATAAAACAAAACAAAAAAACATTCCTTTGTGGATTGTTTATTGCTACTTTATGGAAATAAACCTGATTTTTAACTGTTGAAATAGTACCCTGAAACTTTCTTGGATTTATTTATTACCTCTAATATGTTTTTTGTGAATTCTTTATAATTTTATATGTATAAGATCATGTTATCTGTGACTAGAGATACTCTAAGTCCTTCCTTTGCAATTTGAATGCCTTTCATTTATTATTCTTACTTTATTGCTTTGGTCAAAAATTCTAGTACCATGTTGAATAGAAATAGCAAAGGCAGTCATCCTTCTCTCTTTTGTGATCTTAGAGTGACAGCTCTCAATATTTCACCACTAAGTATAATCTTAGTTGAAGATTTTTAATTAATACCCTTTATCAGATTAAGGAAGTTCTTTCCTGTTCTTAGTTGAGTCCTTTAGTGAGAGCACATTGGATCACTCAAAGTGGTGGTTAATACTAACAAGAGGAAGGTTTGTATTATAGTTGTTTTGCTCTGAGGCTGGATCAGATGGGGCTGCTTCTTCCCTTCATCTCCAATGTTTATGGAATCTTAAGTAACAGCACCTTCCTTGCCTCAGTGCTATCAAGGGAGAAACTAGATGCAACTATTTGCCTGACAGTGAAAAAACAGAGGTCTTAAGGAAGGAGAAGGAAGATCAGTACCCTAGAGGGAAGTGTAGAGAAATAATAACCAATGAATTGTTAGGAGGGAGAAGGAAAAGCAAGAACTGAGAGATGGTCTCTCTGTTCCTGATAGTTATCAAAATTGGACTTGACATACCTTGATAGACCATGGCTTACTTAAATTGTGTTGATCAAAGAGTTAAAAAAAAAAAAAAAAGAATATACTTACTGTTCTTTGAACTTCTTTCAGAGATAATTTAATTAATGATCTTTAAAGATTTGGGGGGCACACTTAAGATCATCTCTCAGCACACCAGTTTGCTGTAGCATACTAGTTGAAAGTTGCTATAATAGACAGTTACATTGGAAACATAAATAAAATTTTGCACCATACTTTGGACTCCATATATAAGCTTGACCATATAAAAGTAAGATTTTCTTTGTGGTAATAGAGTGCATTTTAATAGCCCTTCTAAGAATTACCTATAAAATTCAGAGAGGTTATAATTGGTCCTGGAGAGGTAGGGAAGAATTGGTAGTCATATGTTACGTAGTGCTACCATTTTTCTTCCTATCTGATTGCAAGATGACTGAGTTAGTTTGCCCATGTTAAGTTGCAGAATCCTATTTGACATTCAAATGTAGGGAACTGGTATTCAGGGAAGATGTCAAGGCTGGGAATACAAAAGTTGAAGGCAATCAACATAATTAATAAGACTAGATGATATCAACAATAAGTGAGAGATAGAGGATAAAGTAATTTAGGCATTAAGATCTGAGACCAGCAGAAAAAGCAAAAGAGTGATTAGTAAGTTGAGGGAAAAAAGCAAGAGATTGTAGTGGTCTAAAACTCCAGGAAAGAAACTGTTTCAAGGAGGAGTAAGTGAGTGTTAACTCTCTAACATGCTGCTGACAGTTTAAAATAATAACTAAGAACTGATTTTTGGATTTTGCAACATAGCATCATTCATAACTTTGAGAAAAACATTTTCCATGAAATGGTACAAATGAAAGTCCCATTTGAATGGTGAATTAGTTTTCTAGGGCTGTCATAACGAATTACTACAAAGTGGATAGCTTAAAACAACAGAAGTTTATTCTTTGAAAGTTTTGGAGGCCTGAAATCTGAAATTTACTTGTAAGCAGAATTCATTTATTTTGGAGGTTTTAAGGGAGTTTCTATTCTCTGCTTCATTCCTAGCTTTTGCTAATTTCTGGCAATCCTTGGTATTCCTTGGCACATCATTCCAATCTCTATCTCAGTTTTCACACCCTACCTGTGTCCTCTGTCATCTTTCCACTGTGCATCTGTGTCTGTGTTGCTTTTCCTATTCTGATAAAGTCACAAGTCATATTGGATTATGGCCCACCTTGCTCACCTCAACTTGATTCCATCTTCAAAGACTCTATTACCAAATTAGAGCACACACACAGGTAATGGGGGTTAGGACTTTGACACGTCTTTTGGGGGGAACCAAATTAAACTTATAATAAATTGGTTGAAGAAAGAATAGAGAAGAAGAATCTGAAACATTAATGAGCCAAAACTTTTATAAGCAGAGGTAAAAGAGTGGGAAATTGTTAGTTTTATTTCTAAGATGGTGAAAATAATAAATTTCAGTGTTGATAGAATTGATATTGTAGAGTGAAAAATTAATGATGAGGGAGAGAGGAATTGCTGGATCAATTCCTTTGAGTCATGGAGAAAGAATGAAATCTAGTGAACAAGCAGGGCCTAGCATCAGCTTCCTAGCTGATTTCCTATGCAGAAAATTCATCCATTGTGATTGGAAGGAAGGCTGAGTATATAAGAAGTGATGCTGGTAGGATGATGCACTTGGTATTAGTAGCTTGTGAAATGTCTCGTTTCATTGCTTTAGGATCCCATTTCCGTGTGATATTCTCTGGGGAATAGCACTGTGAATATACTAACAATTTGAGTATTCCCCTAGATTTAATGCTTTGTTATATTAGTTATCTATTGCTGCATAATGGCTTTTTTCACAGTGTCTGTGGGTTAAGGTTTCTCACAAGGCTGAAATCAAGGTGTTGGCCCAGGCTTTTCTGTGAAAGGATTTACTTGGTTGTTGTTGGCAGGTTTCTATCTTTCAAGAATTGTTGAACTGAGGGCTTTGGTTCTTCACAGACTTTTGGCTAATTAATGTTTTGAATTCTTCTTGTCTATTCTTTCTTGAACCCATTTATTATAAGTTTAATTGTGTCTCCCCAAAAGACAGGTTGAGGTCCTAACCCCCATTACCTGTGTGTGTGCTCTAATTTGGAAATAGGATCTTTGCAGATGCAATTAAGTTGAAGTGATCAAGGTGGTAAATGATTCAATATGACTTGTGACTCCAAAAATCTGGAGTCCTCCTTCAGTTTTTTGCCATGTGAGTACCTCCCACATGGTGGTTTGCTTCATCAAAGCAGACAAGCTAAGAAAGCCACAGTGAATGTCTAATAGCAAGACAAAAGTCACCAGCAAAAAGGTGACATCATCTCTGTTCTAGTCTATTGGGTATAAGTGTCCTCAGGGGAGAGCATTAGACAAGGGCACAAATACCAGGAGGCAGGGATCACGGGGGCCATCTTAAAAGTCTGCTAAGCACAGTTGCCTTTCTTTGTCAAGCCTTACATTTTCACAGTTATCCTTTCATTTTGCTTACTTTCCAGGCCATGGCCTAGTTTGACTGTAAGCCCCTGATTGTGTTAACTACTGTACAGAGTAGTAATAATATCTCTATGCTTACTTAGTTGGTCAGTAGATGGGGTAAAGTAGAAAACATGCTTGGAAACAACATGAATAACCTAGCAATATACTATTTAAATTTGCTAAACCTCTACCAAAGTCTTCAAGTTATCCAAATATGGAGATTTCCCTATTCTCTCATGTTTCTTAAGTCCTATCTGTGTGAAGGAATTTCTACAAAAAGGTGAAAAAGTGGATAAAGTAAGATTTTCTTCCACAGGCTGACCTTGTGCCTTTTCACAAGCTAAGTTAAATAGATAAGAATATTAATTTTTCTTTTGCAGATAAGGTGTTTGTCACAGCCTTTTCTAGGAGAAATAATGTGATTTGACTGGGGAAAAACTCATTCTGATCAGTCAGCCTATATATTTTACCATATCAGGACTGAGCCTCAACGAGTACTTAAGAATTCCGTTTCCTGCAGACTGCTTTTTGTTCCCCAAAGACTTTTCTTACTATTCATTTTCATTTTCCATCATATAAATATTAACAGTTTATTTTGGCTTTCTTTTTTCTCATGCTGATAAGTAAATCAAATAGAAAATTATTTATTGCTTGTGTGGAGGAAAATATAAATAAAATGCTAGGAAGCTTGTAACTTTTATAAATGCCAAGCTGTAAGGGAAATCTAGCCCTTAAATCTCAATGGTTTGTTGATTGTGAAAGTATTCTTTAGTTTACTTCAGGTTAGGCATACAGAAAATTCTCTATTATTTTTGCTTAAATGTCCTTGATGGAATTCATTTTTCTCTCATCTCTTTTTATATAGTGTCTTCAGAATAGAAACTTTTGCAAAAATGTGAATTTGCATCTATATATATACCCATACACATATACATACATACATATATATAGCTTCTACTTTTGGATTTTTTACTAAGTAGGCTTTTATTAAAAAGACTTTTAGCTATATTTTCTTAAGCTAGGTTTGCAGAGTCAAGATTATTGGCATTGCAGCCACTAAAAAGCTCTGTAAAGAATAATGAGAATATGATAAATCTTGACAATGTATAAAGTAGAACAAAGGCAGTCTCTAATCAAATATACCAGTTCAGATAGTTAATCGTCACCAGGCTTTAGCATTCAATGTGGGGTCTTGCTCATGGAAAATGAGAGATTTTAAAGAAAGGGATAATTAATGACACTATTTGTTTTTTTTTTGTTGTTTTTTTTACTTTTTCCATGTTTATGACACACACTAAAAGTCAGGCTCACAGAAGCCACAGAAACTATCCTTTAAAAAAAAGATAGTAAGCCAGTATGTTAGCTATGTTTTCCCACTTTTTTTTTTTTTTTTATGAGACAGAGTCTCACTCAATCACCCTGGGTAGAGTGCCGTGGCATCATAGCTCAAGCAACTTCCAACTCGTGGGCTTAAGTGAGCCTCCTGCATCAGCCTCCCGAGTAGTCAGCATTATAGGTGCCTACCTCCACACCCAGCTAATTTCTCTATTTTCAGTAGAGACAGATTCTTCCTCTTGCTCAGGCTGATCTTGAACTCCTGACCTCAAAAGATCTCCCTGCCTTCACCTCTCAAAGTGCTCAGATTACAGGCCTGTGCTACCATGCCTGGCCAACTTTGCCTTTTCTAAAAATGTAGCCAGAAATAACAACTAAACTAAGAGTCAGGACCCTGGGTTGTGTTTTACCCCTCTGCTTTAAGCTCTATCAGTCATAAATTCCATGATAGGAAATTGTTTAACCTCTTCGAGCACCATTTTCGTCATTATTTGATGCTGTCACAAGTTCAGATAAGATAGGGATAGGAAAGAGCTCTGGAGTTATAAAACAGTAAGTATGGGCTAGAGGGTGAAGTAATGGTATTGTAAGATGACATAGCTGCCGAATTGGAACTGGCTTTGTTGCCAATAAGTCAATTTCTTAAGTAGAAACCAAGTTACATGAAGGGATATGTGGTCTAGAAGCAGAATTAAATGGAGTAGACTTAAGTTAAAAATATTTGTCATGGTGAACTTAAGAAATACATCTGTGTTTCCCCAAACCCAGAGGTGCTGACCAAAGATTGTATGTCACATCAGACATCCCACATGGTTTGAATGAGATGACACCTAGGTGTGTTGATAAGCTTTGGCATAAATGGCTCATGCCAAAAGAAGAACTGTTAGCTAGCTGTACTAGCAAGTCAGCTGCTTATGCCATTTTGTTGTTATTGTTTTTAGATTTTTATGGGCTTGTTTTTTATAGGCTGACTTTTAAAAAATGTCAATGTTATTTGTCCTTGTAATGAACTAAAAAAGTATATTAAGTTACAAAGTTTTCTGAACCCCTCCCCTGAACCCCAAAGGTAATTGACCTTAAATGGTCATATCATACTCCCTAGAGATTTCTCTTCTTTTCTCACTTCGTGGCTTAAAATAAGTCTTCTTGTTACCTTTGGTAGACACTCTTCATTGCTAGTCATTATCCATTTTCTTACTTCATTATCTGCAGAAGTCCCATTTAATTCAGGCAGTCTTAGTTCAAAAAACTTAATTTCCCTACTTTCTTTGCTGTTATGATTGGATACATGACCCAGTTCTGGCGAAGGGGATACATGTGATATTTTCTTAGTTGGGGCTTCAGTAAAACTGTTGTTTTTCTGATGAAAACAGACAGGAATCCAACTGGCATGTGCTTTTTGTCACTTTCCCTTCCTCCTTTTCCTGTAGCCATCCTATGAGCACAAAGATGGAAGCCAGTATACCTCACGATGTTGTAAAGCCAAAACAACAATTTTAATAGCTACCGCCAGAATACTGGTTACATAAAAAAGGAAACGTGTTTGAGCACGTTACTTGAATTTTCTGTTACATAAGGCTTAGAACTATTAACTCACAGAAAGCTTTTCCCTTTGCGTGGTTTGCAAAGTCCTGGAAACTCCTCAGATCAGATCCATAAAAACAACATGGATCTGATCCTTCTGGGCAATTTTCTATAACTACTGAGTTATCTTCTCAAAGTCAAATTTATATGGCAAGGTATGAAGAGGCTGTTAGGGAGACTGGTCACTTTGCAATCTATGTGAACTGATGGGAGATTCCTAAATTTTTATGGCCACATTTCTGGTCATAGGGAAATCTGTGAAATGAAGGAAGGGTGTCTTCCACGTATCACTCTCCCCACAACAGAGCTGTCCTTAGTCTATAGTACCAAGAGAAAGAAGTGTGATGAATAAATTCATTCCAGGATTCTCACGATTGTTAAGCTTTTCTTTCTCCTTCTGAAAAGATCAAAGGGTTTCTAGGAAAGATATGACTTAATCCAGAAATATGAATTTCTCTTGGTAGAAGTATAGGGGTCTGTGGCACCAAGTGGAGGAGCTCTTCTGGACCAGAGGACTTTTGTGTAGCTGCTGAACTCACGCAACATTGGTGGTTCCTTAATCCACCTGTACTTGGTAGGTACTGTCTAGTAATGTTGAAGGAGAAAATTGTTCTACTTCACTTCTTGTTGGCCTGGTGGTCACTTTTATAAACTTTTAAGGATTGGCAGATGTATGCTAACAAAAGTCTCCTTTTTAGCCATCAGCTTTTCAGCCTTTCAATCTTTAATTTTGGTATAAAATAGTTTAGACTATTCTGAAGATTTATGGTTTCTACTCTCTGTTAGATCCTTGACATTTCTTGATGATCATTTTACTCAACTTTAGTCAACCTAAATGGTGTCTTGTGAGGCTGTTCCAAGATCCCATGGCTGTCTTCCATTATCCCATATCATGTCTTCCTCTTTGCCTCACATGACAAAAGAAGAAGCTATCTTTTGGGAAATCCCCAACTTTTTTTTATCATCTTAAATTTCCACATGTTTATGGACCCTTACTACTTCCTTCTTGCTTAAAGACTTCCTTCTTTTTCAAGGCCAATTCCTTCAGTATCACATTGCCTGTTGTATTTTCAGAGATCTTTTTCCATTAAATATATTCCTAAGCCCGGTCAAAACTTCTCCTTTCATAGCAAAATGAATAGAATCTCATCTCAATCAATGACATCTCAATTACTGGCATTTCAGTTAATGTTAAACCCATTATTTCAATTACTTAGGCCAAACACTTTGAAGTCATCCTTGCTTTCTCTCTCTCACACCCTTGTCTAGTTCTCAGCAAACTTTGTTGGTGAAAAGTGGTTGCTGAAGCACAGATTTCAGAGGTAGAATTGACTAAATTTTCTGGTGAATTTTATGTTAAATATGGGAGAAAGAGATAAGCCAAGGTTACTACACGAACAACTGGGGGAATGGTGGTCCCATGCAGTAAGATGAGAAACACTGTAGGAGTTAACAGATTTTGAAGCTGGCGTCAAAAGTATAGTTGTTGACTTCCCTCTGAATCCCTATAGTTCTAATCCTATTATCACTTTGGGATAAATATCATTTTTAGGATGTTTTTGCACTGTTGTTTTATCATTTCTGTGACTCAATTTTCTTTATGTTTGTATAATGTCAATGAAAAGAATCTGTCACACTATTTTTTGTATTTCCCAAGTGACCGAAAATAATGTGTCAATTATAGCAGCCCTTAATAAATATCTTTTAATTGCTCTATTGACAAAATGTTCTCTTTTGTACAATTATGTTTATATTCTCATTAGACATCCAAGTAGATACATATATTAAAAAGTTGGATAAGTGAATCTGGAATTCAAAAGGTGAGATCAGAGTTAGTGCCACATACCAGGAAGAAACAAAAGTTATCTATCCATCACCTCTATTTCTTTCCCTCTTTCCGTGAAGGTATTTACTAGTCTGAGATTGATGTGTTTGAATTTTGCTTGTTTCTTTTTTAATTTCACTACATAGCCATGTCAGTATATCTTGTATGCCTTCAAAATTAAATAAAATGCCATATATATATATATATATATATATATATATATATATTTTTTTTTTTTTTTTTCCTGCAAGTTCCTTTTGGAATTCAATTTTATTTTTTTAGTTTACTTGGTTGATCCATGGTTCAACCATCTGTGGTTCATTAACTTTAACTGTTCTCTAGTAATTTACAGTATGACTAAATACGATTTTAATTACTCTTTCTCTGAAAAAGTTAGTTTCTGATTTTTTAATGCAATCACTGCTATGAGGAACTTTCTTGTATGTGTTTTTTTAACATGCCCATGTGTGCAAATTTCTCCTAGGAATATAAAAACAAACGCAATTGCCTGATAATAGATTATGCATATATTTAGCTTCACACATGTATTCAAATTTATCTCCAAACCTGTGCACACAGTTATATATCCTATGGTGGGGCTTCAGTGTTCCTTTTCTCCATGTCTGAAATAAGAATAATAGTAATTAAA
This sequence comes from Perodicticus potto, assembly GCA_963574655.1. Lineage (NCBI taxonomy): Eukaryota > Metazoa > Chordata > Mammalia > Primates > Lorisidae > Perodicticus > Perodicticus potto. The sequence goes on along the minus strand of CAUYRH010176949.1, from coordinate 607 downwards.
CATGCTGCTTATATTATGTTTTATTAAATACATTTCCTTTAGCTAAGAAAGTCTCCAGTGATCTCTAATTTATCTATCAGAATTCTATTTGCATGTAAAGAATAGATGCTGAATTTCATCAACTGCACTTTCTACTTGTTCTGATTTGTTTGTGTGTGTGTAGTAATAGATTTTTGACGTATGGTTTAATTTCTTTAATTATTATAGGTCTATTCAAGTTATCGCTGGGTCTTTTTTCTGTTTTGCAAGTAGTATTTACCTAATATATTTTGTTTTCATCTGTTTTCAAGTTTCTTTCCTTCCTTCCTTAAAATAGGACTGAAATTTTATTCAGCATTAATGGTGATATTCTACTTATTTGTTCAGATAGTGTATCCGCAAATGTTCATTTTATTACCAAGCTTCCTGATTCACATATGCCTTTCTCTCTCTCTCTCTTTCTTTTTTTCTTTCTTTCCTTTCTTTCTTTCTTTTTTTAATAATTTTATTAAATCATAATTGTGTACATTGGTGCAATCATAGGGCAGAATGTGCTTCATATACAATCAGAAACATTTTGATCGTACTGTGAGAGATAGCCCTCATAGCATTTTCTTAATCACTATAT
>CAUYRH010176944.1:0-11046 GCA_963574655.1 Perodicticus potto | reverse complement strand
ACTGCTAATGGAGAAGATGCCCGTCCTCCTCTGGTTGCCCAGAGAGACTGAAAGTGTCCTTTCAAAATCTCCCCAGAGGTGTGAGCTCTATTTTCCCTGCCGCATCTGCTGTTTTGTGCCCCAGGGCACTGCCGCTCCTCTGCAGCCAGCCATTCTTTCCTCTTCCCCATGTTGGAGAATCAGCACAGATTAGCAATAGCTCATACCCTGTCCACACCCCTCGAGAAAATGGCCAAGAACCTGGAGTCCATAGGGTCAGACTTCCAGACCTTGGAGTGAGAGTGGAGGGGAGTGCTGGGAGTTCCAAACTGCAGGTAGAGAATATATACAGTTTTATGCAGTTTTATGCCTGGCAGGAGAGTGTCATGACACCCTAGTAGGGGAAGGAGGTCCGGTTTCTAGAGGGTCTCTCCCATGGGATAAAATGGGTGGATACTTGAACTCTGCTCGCTTGTTTGTATGGAGTATATTGTGAGCCATTCTCATGGGGGAGGGGACTCCCATCCACTTGGGAATGGTTTTTGTACCTTTTGTTTTTATACTTGGGATCACAGCTTGTCTCAGCAGGGTTCATGTGCATTCTGTGCATTCTTCAACCTTTTCTCTTGGCTCAGATGAACCATTGGCTTTCTTGATAAATTCTGTCCTTTAACTTTCCTACTGGACAGAAGCCTCTGTGGAAAGCTGGCTACAGAATGCCATCTTGCCTCCACCTACAGGATGTTGGTATTTTAATAGGGATGGCGTTGAATCAGTAAATTGCTCTGGGAAGTGTAGACATTTGAACAATGTTGATTCTTCCCAGCCATGAGCATGGTATATTCTTCCATTTGTTAAAGTCCTCTGCTATTACCTTTCTTAGGGTTTCATAATTTTCTTTATAGAGGTCCTTCACCTCTTTTGTTAGGTATATTCCTAAATATTTCATTTTCTTTGGGACTATGGTGAAGGGAGTTGTGTCCTTAATCAACCTCTTATCTTGGCTGTTGTTGGCATATACAAAGGCAACTGACTTGTGGACATTGATTTTATATCCTGAGACATTACTGTATTCTTTGATGACTTCCAAGAGTCTTGTGGTTGAGTCTTTGGGGACCTCTAAGTGTAAGATCATATCATCAACATAAAGGGAGAGTTTGACCTCCTCTGCACCCATTAGGATGCTCTTAATATTCTTGTCTTGTCTAATTGTATTGGCTAGAACAGAGGTCCTCAATCTATGGCTCACTGGCCACATGAGTTGGTGTGAATTGTATTTGTTCCTGTTCTGTTTTTTACTTCAAAATAAGATATGTGCATAGGAATTTGTTCATAGTTTTTTTTTTTTTAAACTATAGTCCAGCCCTCTAACAGTCTGAGGGATGGTGAATTGGCCCCCTGTTTAAAAAGTTTGAGGACGCCTGGGCTAGAACTTCCAGCACTATGTTGAATAGTAATGGTGATAGAGGACAACCTTGTCTGGTTCCAGTACTAAGAGGAAAAGATCTTAGTTTTACTCCATTCAGTAAAATATTAGCTGTGGGTTTGTCATAGATAGCTTTGATCAGTTTAAGAAATGTGCCACCTATACCTATACTCCTCAATGTTCTAATTAGAAAAGGATACTGTATTTTATCAAATGCTTTTTCTGCATCTATTGAGAGGATCATATACTCTTTGGTTTTGCTTCTGTTGATATAGTGAATAACGTTTATGGACTTGCAAATATTAAACCAGCTTTGCATCCCTGGGATGAAAGCTACTTGATCATGATGTATGACTTTTTTGATGATAAGCTGTAATCTATTGGCCAAAATTTTATTGAGAATTTTTGCATCTATATTCATTAGTGAAATTGGTCTGAAATTCTCCTTTTTAGTTGGGTCTTTACCTGGTTTTGGTATCAGGGTGATGTTTGCTTTATAGAACGTATTGGGGAAGATTCCTTCCTTCTCAATATTTTGGAATAATTTCTGCAGTATAGGAATAAGCTCTTCTTTGAAGGTTTGATAAAATTTTGGTGTGAAGCCATCCAGACCAGGGCACTTTTTTGTTGGGAGATTTTTTTATTGTTTCTTTGATCTCAGTGCTTGAAATTGGTCTGTCCAGGAAATCTATTTTATCTGGGCTAAGTCAAGATAGAGGGTGTTATTCTAAATATTGATGCATTTCCTTCACATTGTCAAACTTCTGGGCATAAAGTTTTTGGTAGTATTCAGAGATAATCTCTTGTATATCTGTGGCATCAGTTGTTATTTCCCCTTTATCATTTCTGATTGAGATTACTAGAGATTTTACCTTTTTATTTCTAGTTAATATGGCCAAAGGCTTATCTATTTTATTTATTTTTTGAAAAAACCAACTCCTTGTTTCATTAATTTTCTGAATGATTCTTTTGTGTTCAAATTCATTGATCTCTGATTTAGTTTTGGATATTTCTTTTCTTCTGCTAGGTTTAGGCTTAGATTGTTCTTCTTTTTCCAATTCCATCAGATGGCTTGTGAGTTTGTTGATACTCTCTCTTTCTTTTTTTCAAATGTAGGCTTCTAAAGCGAGAAATTTTCCTCTGAGGACTGGTTTTGCTGTATCCCATAGGTTTGGGTAGTTTGTGTCTTCATTGTTGTTATATTCAAGGAAGTTAATGATTTCCTTTTTTATTTCTTCCTGCACCCAACTGTCAGTCAGCATAAGGTTGTTTAACTTCCATGCCTTTGTGTAAGGTTGAGCATTTTTGTTGGAGTTGAGTTCCACTTTTAGTGCCTTGTGGTCTTAAAAGATGGAAGGTAGAATTTCAATTATTTTGATCCTGCTGAGGTTTGTTTTGTGTCCTAGGATATGATCAACTTTGGAGAATGTTCCATAGGACAATGAGAAGAGTGTATATTCTATATCTTTGGGGTGGAGTGTTCTATATACATCTATCAAGCACAGTTGTTCTAAAGTCTCATTTAAATCTCTAATATCTTTATGTAATTTCTGTTTAGAGGATCTGTCCAGCTCTGAGAGAGGGGTGTTAAAGTCCCCTGTTATTATGCTCTTATAGGATATCGTATTGCTCAGACTAAGCAAGGTCTGTCTCAAGAATCTGGGAGCATTTAAATTGGATGCATAAATATTTAAAATTGAAATGTCTTCTTGTTGTATTTTTCCCTTAACCAATATGAAGTGACCATCAATATCTTTTCTGACTTTAGATGCTTTAAATCCACACATACCTGAGAATAAGATCACAATCCCTCTTTTCTTCTGGGTTTCGTTTGCCTGAAAAATTGACTTCCAACCCTTAACAATGAGTTTTAATTTATCTTTTGACATGAGGTGTGTTTCCTGCAGACAGCAAATAGATGCCTTCTGTTTTTAATCCAATCAGCCAATCTATGCCTCTTTAGTGGAGAATTCAAGCCATTGACATTTATTGAGATAATTGATAAGTGTGGTAGCATTCTATTCATCTTATTTTGTGAAAGTCTGTTGGTTAGTTTTGTCTTTTGCATCATTGTGGAAACTAGGTTCTGTCCTATAATTTCTGGGTGTTTGCTTTGCTGAAGTTCCATTGTGATGGTCAGTGTGTAGGACAGATTGAAATATTTCCTGTAAAACTGGTCTTGTGTCAAATTTCTTCAATGTTTGCATATCAATAAAGGATTTGATTTCTCCATCAATTTTAAAGCTTAGCTTGGTGGGGTATAGAATTCCAGGCTGGAAATTGTTCTGTTTAAATAAGTTAAAGGTATATGACCATTGTCTTCTGGCTTGAAAATTTTCATTAGAGAAGTCCATGATCACCCTGATAGGTTTGCCCCAGTAAGTCAGTTGGCACATACTCCTGGCAGCTTGCAAGATCTTTTCTATTTGAGTTGAAGTGAACAGGGGATGGATATCCCTCTGAAAGGAGTATATGTCAGAATCTTTGGTGATATGTGGGAAATTTTCATTTATAGTATTCTCTAGAATGGCTTCCATTCCTCTGGGGCATTCTTCTTCCCCTTCTGGGATGCCTATAACTCATATGTTTCAATGTTACATAGAGTTCAATAATTCTTTCAGTGAATTTTCTGCTTTCTTTCTCTTCTTTTTGGCCTCTAACTATCTAAGATATCTCAAGAGCTTTACTGCCGAGGAGACACCTGTGCCTTGGTGTCTCCTTCACTTTACACTTAGGACTAAATGTGGAACCCCCATTTCCTATGCCTAAGTCAATTTCATGTGAATTTCCTAGGCCTCAATTCATTCATTCACCTTGCCCCCAGCAGAAGGGACTGTGTTCATTTGTTTCCTGGCCAAGGAACCCATACAGCTATATATAGCCCGAGACTAAAAGCCTAAAGGGGGAGACGGGGAAAGACTGGGAGGAAAGGAGAGAGAGCTTTTCTCTCCCCACTTGAGTTCTTTCTCTCTACCAGGAGCTGTAGTGTTTTCTGTGTTCTTTTCTGTAAATAAATTCTGTCTTACCACTGGAAAAAAAAAAAAGAAAAGAAAATGCCATGAAGGCTATGTTAAACAGTTTGGTGAAAACATTTCAGATTGTAAATAAAACCAGCACATTGTACCCCTTGATTGCACTAATGTATGCAGCTGTGATTTAATTTAAAAAAAAAAAAAGGAAAAAAAAAGTACTCTGAGTGGTATGGTAATATAGAGATGTCAGCCATTATTTCCCCAAACAATTAACATATAAGACATATTGGAATAAGAAATGCTGTAAATCATAAGAAATGATGTACAAATAACATCCCACACTGGAGAGATAAAATAATAAAATGAATCCATATTTTAAGACTGCTGCTGGAAATAAATGGCATACTATAGCTTTCATCAGAGGCCACAAAATAGAAGATTCTCAGAGTCAAAGACAAACAAATTGAAAATTATATAGATGATTGAAACAAGAGCTATGTTCTCATCCATCCCAGAGTCACAAGGCAGCCTTCATCAAAAGGTCAAAACCACGTGTCTGGATTTCTATCCCATAGATCAAACTAAAGGTGTCAAATTTATTAAGTTTTATGTTGGATTCTATGTGATTTAGAAACATTTATAATTCCCTCACCAATGAGTAAGTACTTACAACTGGGAAAAATGGATCATTTTGCTATTTCATTATTTTTTATTTTTATTTTATTTTTTTGAGACAAAGTCTCACTATGTCACCCTTGGTAGAGTGCTGTGGTGTCATAGCTCACAGCAGCCTCAAATTCTCGGGCTCAAGCTATCCTCTTGCTTCCACCTCCCAAGTAGCTGGGACTATAGGCACCTTCCACAATGCCTGGCTATCATTTTGCTATTTTAAAATAGATCCTTTAAAGATAATTTCATAAAGAAACAAATTTGTGAGAATTAAAACGATCTTTTCACTTGACAGCAATGGTAAAGTATGCCCATAACATGTGGTTGACTTGGTATGCCAGGAAAAAAGGAGCAGGATGTTATCACGCAGCAGCATAGCTACTTGATTACTAAGATGATCTATGCACAGGAGGCCTCATCCCTTCTCTGTTATGTATATAGTTGGCCATAAAGATGGCTGTAGAATTCAGCCTTCATCCAATCAGTTATTCTTTTTGTTGATCTAACTGGGATTAAAATAGAAATAATTTCAGATTCAAAAGACAGAGAAAATAGAATAGGAAGAAAGTTTATTTTAGTTTAAAATGTTTCCAAGTTTACATGTAGCTTTGTCTAATGGCAGAAGCAGTATCAACCAGAAAATATTATTTCTTTCTTCATTCACTAATGTAAGCAATATGTATTTACAATGACCATGAACTACCATGATAAAGGAAAAGGAGATAATAAAGAACACTTCCTTATGAAACACAGAGGGGTTGCTCTATGCAAACCATAATACTAACAAGAGCCACGTAACACCTGTCTACTCCATGCTAAAAGATTTATATATATTATCCTAATCTGCATGACAACCCCATAACTTATGAATTCCTATGTCCCCTATCAACACGATTTTCTAATTTAAAAACTCAGCAGATAATTTTTTAAAACATACTTACCTGTCTGGTCCAAGTGCAGTGGTGTTACAACTAGCTGATCACAACCAGTTATGGATCCTTGTTCCTTCTTCACTCCCACTGCTTTACTTGACAAATATAAAAAAACAAACAAACAAAAAGAAAAACCTGATTAGGTAAAAGAAATGTCTCCTGTGCAGAGTGAAACATAGGGTTTAGAGCCATAAAAGAAAATAGATGTAAGAGATTTGAAGGTATGTAAAAGCAGAGTTTATAAAGACTATAAAAAGAAGTGATAAAGAAATAAGATTTCTGGAGTTAAGAATTTGAGACCAGCCTGGGCAGCATAGCAAGGCCCTGTCTCTACAAAGAATAAAAAAGTTAGCCAGACATGGTGGCTTAAATGTGTAGTCCCAGTAACTCAGGAGACTGAAGAAGAACCCAACAGTTTGGGGCTGTCGTGAGTTTTGATCTGCACCTAGCCTGATAGAATGAAACCCTGTCTCCAAAATCATAATAATAATAAGAACAATGAAGAACAAATAAGAACAAATTTTTTCTCTGAATGAAGATTTAAGCCTACAAGATGGAGAGTAAAACAGATATTTTCAGCAATAAAATCTTATAACAATAGAACAATTTCGAAACGTTCTCTCCTTCTTACTCACTGTTAAAAATCACCTTACTCTAGGCTTGGCACCTGCGGCTCAAGAGGCTAAGGAGCCAGCCACACACACCTGAGCTGGCAGGTTCGAATCCAGCCCGGGCTGCCAAATAACAATGATGGCTACAACCAAAAAATAGCCAGGCAATGTGGCGGGAGCCTGTAGTCCCAGTTACTTGGGAGGCAGAGACAGGAGAATGGCCTGAGTCCAGGTGTTGGAGGTTGCTGTGAGCTGTGATGACACTGCACTCTACCCAGGTTGACAGCTTGAGACTCTGTCTCAAAAAAAAAAAAAAAAAAACCTTACTCTAAAAGTACAGATAAAATATGTTCATTTTTATTTGATAACCTTCTACTAGCCATCTTCTAGCAGTGACTTGTCATTTCAGAAAATATCAACAAATCTAGGACATTAAATTTCTGGAAAAGAAAACTCAAAAATGTTTGTAACTATTTAAAGAAAAATTTGTCACATCTGTAAACGTTTTGTGTTATAAAATAATTTTATTTATGCTTTTCTCCTAACAAACTAATATTGAAGTAGTACAATTTAAGAATATATCAGAAATGTGAAGAGGTAAATAAATGTTAAAGAAATTATTATAGTAGCCATTTCTTTCTGCATCACCCCTTGTCCCACCATTCTTACTATGCAATTATATTTGTCTTCTCTATGCCCTGAGTGATGAACAGTGAGGGAACTCCAGCCATTCCCCCAAATCCCTTCCTCAAATATATATGCATATGACAAGGTAATATATGACACAAGCCACATTTTAATTTAATGAGAAAAGAATAGTTTACATAATAAATTCTGTTAACCTAATTGGCTATCCATACGGAAATAAGCAAAACTAAATTCTTAGTTCTTTTTAAGAATTAAACAAAATAAAACAATACAAACAGTAGAAGAAAAATTACAGGTCTGTTCACATAAACTTACGGTGGAGAGTTTTTCTATGAATAATTATACTGTGGTTAATATGTTAGCATAGCAGTATTCCCAGATAGTTTTTTGGTTTTTGGGAGGTTGGGTTTGGGGGGGGCAGAGTTAATACTTTGCATGAAATATCTTATTTTATAACAGTGAGATTGCTTTTTCTGTTGTCTTGTGATTTTTCTTGAGGTGAAATTTAAGTTTTTGTGTGAGTAGTACTATTATACCTATCTTGAGTATCTTGCTTGTACTGTATCACATCATACCTTTGTTTAATTCTTTACTGTTCACGTGTTAAAAAAAAAAAACTTAACAGCAAGCTGCCACAAACTGGTATGAACTACCCTGGCTCATGGTATTCCTATGTCTAGAAGACCACCTCATTCAATTCTCCAACATTCTTCCTTGCCACTTAAGAACTTATCTTTCAAGCCAGAATTTCCCAAAAATATAATCACAGACTACCTGTATCAACCCCCTTGAGAAAAAAAAACTTACGGTGGAGAGAAATATGGAATAAAAATAAGAAATATAAAATTCCATGAAGGAGTAGATAGATATAATTAAATATATAAAAATAGTAAATGTTTTAGGGTAAAGTTATTATAATAAATGGAAAATAATAAATAAGAAATAGAGGAAAATACTAGTTATATAGCCAAAAGACAAAAGGTTAATATAAAAGACCTTCCAAAAATTATGTGTTAATATAAAAGACCTTCCAAAAATGATTTCTCAATGAATGGGAAAAAGAAGAAAATTTGAGTATATGATAAACTTAAGATGCTTAACATTTTTTTCACATAATTTGGTTATTAAAACAAAAAATACACATATCCTGTAATCAAGTTATTTAATTCTTTGCAATTTCTTCTATATAAATATAAACAACAGTAGCCCGGGATGTTAATTGAAGTATTGTGAATAGTGAGAACACAACAGTTTAACAACCGGGGAATGGCTGAATCAATGGTAGTACATCCACATTATCACGTATTATTTTGTTCCTAAAATGAACAAGTTAGATCTCTGCTGATTGGTGGAATATTCACAATATAATATTTAGTGAAAAAAATTAGATTCAAGGTTTGTATGATATGATTTCAAGAACAACAAAGAAAGGTATTTTTTTAAACCCAGTCTTCTATGTCTTTATGTGAGCATAGAGAAGAGTTGTAGAAACACAAACCAGACTATAAACATTGGTTACTACATAGGAATAAAAAGATTGATGAAGGTAGGAGCTAGAAGGTCCAGGTTGTGGATTACTATTTTTTACTTTTATATCTTGGATTGTTTCCCTCAAAGAAATTAGCATGTATTATTTTTATAAAGAAGAAAAATAAATGAAAAAAAATCATGAGAACAGTCATTATTCTGGGGTCTATATAGGCCAGAATAACATTGCTTTAAAAGGCTATTATGAATCTTCTGAAACAATCCTAAAACTTTCAACCTAACCTACAATCTAGAATACAAACAACTTTCTGTTATGAGTACGTAGGTTTCAGTTAATATTTATTTCCAGCAAAGTTAGTGCCAAAGTCAACTTGGTTTGTCATGAATGGGCTGGGCTTTAGCTGCATCACAAGTGGACTAGATGGATATCTTTTTCCTCTAGTATTCTGATCCTCCCAGGGTTCCATAAAAAATGTAATTCAGGAAATATGCAGTCCACATGTGTTATAAGATTGGCAGCATGCTAGGCAATGGTCACGTAGGTATAGATAAGACTTGACACTTACTCTAAGAAGCTCAGGCCCCCAGAGGGGAGAGGAGGCAGTTAGCGCTACACATTGCAATCACAAACTATACAAGAAGGCATAGGACCATGTGTGAGGTCATGGTTATCTCAGGAAAAGGCAGGCTTCTGGAAGATGTCAGCTTCTAAAGATTAGCAAGTGCTTATGAGGTGAATTAGTATTTCAGGCTAAACAACCAGAGCACACAGAGACAACAGAAGAGAATTTTCTGTGTGTGTTTGGGGAATGCTAAATAGCCTAGTGTGACCACAATACAGACACATGGACAGTGTTAAAACATAAAACTGGAAAGCTGATTCCCCAGGGTTGCTGCTGCTAGGGGATTTGAATTGTAACCTATAGGATATTACAGCTGAATGTTTCACAATCTTCAGTGCAAATAATAACAACCTGGGAGGGCTTAGATTCCTGCCCAGGTGGTGCTAATTGGGGGTAAAAATGCTGTAAACTCAGCATTTTCACCCTGAATCACCAAGATTTTAAATGAAAGTTAGTGATATTATCATACTGATGTTTTAGGTGACTAAATGTGGTGTCCTACGGAGAATGGATTAGAATTGAAGGCTGGTTGTTGGGAGATTAAGTTACGATATTCAGAGGCCATAATCATGCAAACCTTAAATCTGAAAAGATAAGAACATAAATTAGGCACCAGAAATGGATATGAGGAGGGCAGTTTGGGAAGACAATTGGAAGTTGAATTAACAAGAATGTCACCAACTTGGTGAAAGACGGGGTAGAGAGAAAAATCAATGATAAATAAAAACAAACAAAGAAAATCACTCATGGGATAGGGCTGGTTGTTCTGACACTAAGATAGTAAGTAATCACTTGGATGGGAGTTAAAAACATTGATCAGTTGATGACACATTCCCTCTGGGAATAATCTTCTGAAAGTCGCCTAATCTGTCCGACCTAATTAACTATGCTTCTATAGCTAACTTTAACCACTCCCACTCCTGAAAGTCTTTTCAAACTCTAAAGGTCATGCCTACCCAGAAGTCTGTCAATTTTCCCCATGCCTTGTTCAAATGTCTGCTTTGCTAAGGGAAAGAAGCTTCTGTGCTAGCATCACTCTCCCTGAATAAGAAAAGTAATAAATTCACCAATTGTTTTTTATTGTTTGATCGATCTCTTCCCTCAAAAGGAAGAAGGAAATGTAGAAAACAAAAGAAATATAGACCAGATTTCAAACAAAGGAAACTAACATCTGCTGGGTATGACTGTGTATTAGGCATTTTTTCAAGATGCTTTAATTTTCATTTTAATTTATTTATTTATTTATTTATTGCAGATTAGGTTACATTATTTGTTCTTGTTAGGTAGAGTCCAAACTGTAGTTGAGCTCTTCACCCAGGAGGTGTGCCATATACCCCTACATTGTGCCTGTTAGGTGAGAATACACCAATCTCCCTCCTTCCTTTCCCTCTCCCCTGTCCACCCCACTTGAGTTTGTGATTTCCCCTCATGTAGTTTATATTTGCTTGTCTACTGGTTTCATATTATTGAGATACTTGCTTTTCCATTCTTGTGATACTTTACCAAGGAGAATGTAACTCCATCCAGGTTAATACAAAAGATGTAAAGTCTCCATCGTTTTATGACTGAATAGTATTCCATGGTATACATATACCACAGTTTGTTAGTCCATTCATGTGTTGATGAGCACTTGGGTTTTTCCACATCTTGGCAATTGTGAATTGAGCTGCAATAAATATTCTAGTACAGATGTCCTTA
>CAUYRH010176942.1:0-28391 GCA_963574655.1 Perodicticus potto | reverse complement strand
AAGGTGGTGGGTTCAAACCCGGCCTCGGTCGAACTGCAAAAACAGAAAAATAGCCGGGCATTGTGGTAGGCGCCTGTAGTCCCAGCTACTCAGGAGGCTGAGGCAAGAGAATCGCCTAAGCCCAGGAGTTGGAGGTTGCTGTGAGCTGTGTGAGACACCACAGCACTCTACAGAGGGTAACAAAGTGAGACTCTGTCTCTATCTACAAAAAAAAAAAAAAAAAAGAAGAAGAAGAAGCCGGGTGCGGTGGCTCCTAACACTCTGGGAGGCTGAGGCGGTGGACAGCTTGAGCTCACGGATTTGAGACCAGCCTGAACAAAAAGCAAGACCCTGTCACTACTAAAAATAGGAAAACTGAGGCAAGAGGATCACTTGAGCCCAAGAGTTGGAGGTTGCTGTGAGCTATGATGCCACCTACCCAGGGTAACAGCCTGAGAATCTATCTCAAAAAAAAAAAAAAAAAAGAAAAGAAAGAAAGAAAGAAAAAGAATAATTTCTTTAATGTATAAAAAGTTCATAAAAATGAGTAAGAAAAATATTAAGACCCTAACAGGTCTGCCACACCTGTGGCTCAAAGGAGTAGGGTGCCGGCCCCATATGCCAGAGGTGGTAGGTTCAAACCCAGCCCCGGCCAAAAACTGCAAAAAAACCCTAACAGGTAAATGGATAAAGAGCACAAATAAACAAGGGGGAAATATGAAGGGTCAGCTAATGCAAAACAAAACAGTTCAACCTCTCTAACAATCAAAGAAATCAAAATTAAAACAATAAGCTGTCCCTTTCAAACTGGCACAGATATCTGCATTCACTTCCCAGCTGGGCTGCCTCCCTTCGCTCAGTCTCACCCTCTCTGGTCTATTCTACACTGCAGCATTTTAAGACACAAATCACAGCATGTCATTTGATTGCCTTAACAGGCTCCATCATGTTCATCAGCAGAAAGCCAAGCTCTGCTGCTTGGCACAACTGCTGGTTTGCAGTCTGACTCCATTCTAACCTCTTGTCCCACTTCTTCTCCCACACACTTCTCAGTTTTGGTCATAAGGAACTTGTGCAGTCATTTCCAGAACCATTCCACAACCCTTCTCTTGTGCTATTACCAGTCCTAGCAGCCCAATTTTCATCCTCATTCCTTCAGGAAGCCTTCCCTAATGCTGCTGGTCTCCTTTTGATGACCTTCATCATGTTACCATTGCACCCTTTCATTCAATGTCACAGCACTGAGCATACAATATCATGATCATTCATATTACTTGTCTTTCTCCGTCACTGGACAGTAAACTCCTTAGGAGGCTAAGTCTTATTCATCTGTATTGCCCAGCACTATACCTACAGCCAAGGGAGGGAGGGATGGATGGATGAAAGGATGGATGATATACAAGCAGGGTCACGAACGAGTTGGTGAGAAATAACTGAGGATGGGTCAGGTGAGGGTGGGCACCTTACCTCACGAAGGGCATTCTGGGCTGCACAGTACCAAGCCCGACTCACAAGGGAGGCTTCTTTCTGATCTGACAGGGGCAGGAAGCTCAGAATATATGTGAGCATCTGAAGAAAAGACAGGGCATTGGGAGCTGTTAGAGGTGACTTTGGAACTGACTCCAGCTGATAGCACTGTGCATCTGAGGGCACAGGGCACTGGCTTCTAGTTCATCTTGGATCCGATGCTTCAGAAAGCATTCCCTTCCACTATCCAGTCTTCAGGTATCTTTACTGTGAATAAACCTTTCCTGAGACCCCTCTGAGTACAGGCTGGTACCAAGAATCAAAATTCCTGCCAAATTTGGTAGAAAGAGTTTAAACACTAGAGCCAGACAACCTATTTCAAATCACTACTCTATCAGCTGACCTCTGTGAGCCTTGTCTTCTCTATCTGAAAAATGGCATTTGTAGTGAGATTTAAATGGATTGTTGTCAGCATTAAGTAACACAGCAAGTCAGGTGTTTTTCCTCTGATCCTCAGGAAGTCACATCTCTTCCTCCTATCCTCACAGGTAAAGCTCTAGAACATTGGTCTTTTCCCATCTTCTCCACTGCCAACTCACCTGGCTGTTAAGATATGATCCCAGGGCTCAATGCCTGTAGCTCAGCGGCTAGAACCAGCCACATGCACCGGGGCTGGCAGGTTTGAAGCCCGCCTGGGCCTGCTAAACAACAATGAAACTACAACTAAAAAAAATAGCCGGGCGTTCTGGAGGGCGCCTGTAGTCCCAACTACTTGGGAGGCTGAGGCAAAAGTATTCTTTTTTTTTTTTTTTTTGAGACAGAGCCTCAAGCTGTCACCCTGGATAGAGTGCTGTGGCATCACAGCTCACAGCAACCTCCAACTCCTGGACTCAAGCGAGTCTCTTGCCTCCACCTCCCAAGTAGCTGGGACTACAGGCATCCGCCAAAATGCCTGGCCATTTTTCGGTTGCAGCCGTCATTGTTGTTTGGCGGACCCGGGCTGGATTTGAACCCGCCAGCTCAGGTGTACGTGGCTGGCGCCTTAGCCCCTTGAGCCACAGGCACCGAGCCAAGGCAAAAGAATTCTTAAGCCAAGAGTTTGAGGATGCTATGAGCTGTTGATGCCACGGCATTCTACCGAGGGTGATGCAGTGAGTCTGTCTCAGAAAAAAAAAAAAAAAAAAGAGATATGATCCCAGAAAGACCCAGCCTGGCAGGCTCAGGCCTGCTCTCCACCTACATGCTGTGAGGTTGGGGTGGTGAAGTTGGATACCCTAAGGGGGACAGGGAAAACAGTCGTCTGTGAGGCTTAGAATGCTTGATATTAACTAGTCTTTTCTTCCAGAATCTTCACTCCTGAATCCTGTTTTCTAGGGCTTCACCCAGTACTCCAACTGGCCAGCTTCTGGATTCTTCTGTGGGTCCCAGAGTTCAGATATGGGTCCTTTGATTTTCTGTTTACCAATACAGGAATAACCCACAATTTGATATCCCTATTATTATAATATTACCCCCAATATTGTCCTATTATCCAAGTTCTAGTCCAGTATTACCACTGGAGCCTTCATCCAAATATTTAACCATCGGCTCGGCGCCAGCCATGTACACCTAAGCTGGCAGGTTCAAATCCAGCCCAGGCCCGCCAAACAACAATGACAGCTGCAACCAAAAAATGGCCAGGCGTTGTGGCGGGCACCTGTAGTCCCAGCTACTTGGGAGGCGGAGGCAGGAGACTCGCTTGAGTCCAGGGATTGGAGGTTGCTGTGAGCTGTGATGCCACAGCACTCTATCCAGGGTGACAGTTTGAAGCTCTGTCTCAAAAAAAAAAAACAAAAAAAAACAAGTATTTAACCATCACCTTAATCTCAACCAAAACTCATACATATTTTGCCATCAGTCCAAAACAGCCCCTCCCCCTAACTTTCCCCTCCAATGCCAACAGTGCACCCACCTGATATCAATTTGGACTAATCATGCTCTTCTATCCCTTGCTGTCAGATAAAGCACAGACTTTGGCCAGGCTAACCTAGACTGATTCAAACCCCAGTCCCACTACTTCCTAGCTGTGTGACCTCAGGCATGGTACTTGACCTCTCTGAGCTTCAGTTTCCTTATCTGTAAAATGGGGATGTTTTAAAAAATCTAGGTCATAGGTTTATGGGCATTAAATTTTACATACATGTACACATATAAATATACACACACACACATATATATAGTGCTTGACAGTTAAATGGTTTCTGGATTGCTAGTACTGATATTTCTACCTTTGCAACTTCACCACCTTAGTAGCTCATATTTCTATCACCCCAAACCTGGATTCCTTCCACGTGTCCTCCTTGCCCTAAAGTGTATCCTTGTTAAACCATTCTGCACACTGCCAAAAAAACAGTTTTTAGTTTCAACACAACCCCGCTAGAAACCCTGCTAGAAACCTTGAGGGTTACCAGTACTCTCAGAATGAGATCTTTTTTTTTTTTCTTTGATACAGAGTTTCACTTTGTCACCCCCAGTAGAGTACCATGGAGTCAAAGCTCACAGAAACCTCAAATTCTTGGGCTCAAGAGATCCTCTTGCCTTGGCCTCCCAAGTAGCTGGGACTTCAAGCACCCGCCACAATGCCTGGCTATTATTTAGAGACAGGGTCTCACTCTTGCTCAGGCTGGTCTCACACCCGTGAGCTCAAGTGATCCACCAGCTTCAGTTCTCCTAGAGTCCTGGGATTACAGGTGTAAGCCACAGCACCCAGCCCTTCAGCATGAGATCTTTATTCCTGAATCACTGCTGCCAGGCTTCCATGCCTGATTGGACCCACTGGTCCCAGAGCTTCTCCAATCTAGTCTTCCTACTGTCCTACAAAGACATCTATTTCCTTTTGCCTATGTGAACTTCTTCCCTGGGATGCCCTTCCTTATACTTGACTTCACCAGCCCATTCTGATCTCTCCCCTTCTCAGATGCTGAGCACACAGCATACCTACTAGATTAAATGAAGATTGACCAGTCCAGTCCTCTACCTCTATTTTCACCAAAGATTTGCTCAGGGAAGGGGTAGGAAGATAAAGTAGATCGTTAGAGCACAATTACTGGACCTTCTGGGCCAGGGAGGATAAGCATGGAGAAGAGAATACTAATAAAGATTAGTATCACAACTAGATGGGGACTAAATGTGACCAAGCCCTCCTCCCTGGGGGGAGTCAGGGAAGCCTGTCTAAAATAGTGGCCATTTTATCTTCTGGGACTGACCAGTCAATCCAAGAAGCAAAGGGATAGGGGAAAAAACCTGTCACCACTGGGGGTAAGGTACGAGTTATTAAGCTGAGAATGGGGTAGCCTTTCTAGAAGGACCAGAGGAAGCAGTAATAAGGATGGAGTGGCCATCCCATGAACCCCATCCTAGGGGCTACTGGAGATATGACTAGTCATCTATGGTATCTATGGGGATGGGGACAAAGGAGAAAGGGATGCTATTGCAAGAGGCTCTATGGAATGGGAGTAGGCATATTTTCGCTAAGGAGATGAAGCATTATTCCAAGACTGATAGGAAAGGGTGGCATGTCACCTGTGTGCAGTGAGAGGGGGCTGCCAACTCTCGAGGCAAAAGGAGAGGCCACAAGGGACAATATCTCTTATCTTCCTGGCCAATGAGTGTCTTGCCCCTAGCTAATGAGAGGGTGCAAATGTCCCATGGGGTAAAAGAGGTGGAGGTGGTCATCACTAGGGGCCTAGGGAGTGGGAAACAGGCCTGTCCTCACTAACGGATCTCACAGACCTTCTGCGGAGTTAATGAGGAGGGAGCAGTCCCTTCCCCACTGCCAGGGAGAGGAGACAGCAGTCTTCCTCAGGGCGGAGGAAATGAACAACCGTGGCAAGGGACCAATGGGGATAAGATCGGTTACCCTTCCGGGACGAGGAGATGGAGCAGACATCTTCCAAAAATGAGGGGGAGGGGACGGCCATCTCAAGGGAAGGGGATGGGCAGAGGGTCTGTCCTTGCTGTCCTCGCTGGGGTGACAAAGTAGCCATCTTCTCGGACCGATGATGAAGAAGACAGTCCCTCAAGCTAAGGGGACAGAGTGGCCCAAAGGCGGGACCGTTACCCAGAGCTTGCAGGTCCCAAGATCAGCCGGGCGGGTCGTTTCCGCCAGGCAGGAGGGGCCGAGCTAGCAGTCTGACAGCCCCTCCCCAAAGCCGGGGACCCTGAGGGCGGGGCCTATCCGGAGCTAGACCTGAGGACAGTTTCCTCTCACCTCCAGGGGCAGCGACTCCGCCATCGCATCCCTGACGCCTCCGCCCCCGCGCAAGGCTTTCTGGGAAGTGTAGTCCCGTCTGCCTTGGAGGCGGGGCTTGGGGAGGAAGTGGACACCATTTCCGTCCCAGACCTGACGACTTTGGTCTGCACCGGAAGTGCATGCATTGCCGATGTGGTACATGCTGACTGTGGTTTCGGTAGTTCTCCCTTGTTTCCCGGGCTGGGTGTTTGCGTCGCGCTATGGCGGTAAGGAGGATAGGTAGGACGGAGTCCGCATCAGCAAAGCGCTCCTGGGGCTGAATGAAAATAGAGGAAGGACATCAAGATTGATGGGTGGGCCAGAGGGGGGCGCTATCCAATGGCCGGACTGGACTAGACCGAGCTCGGGGACATGGGTGTTGGAGGAGGGCTGGCCGCACTGGACCATATCAGAATTAGTGCTAGAGGAAGGTAGATATCGGTACCAGACAGTAGTACTAGAGCAGGCCAGAGATTTGAGGGGTGTAAGGGGGATGGACGTTAGCCCAGATTTGTACTATTCTAGCACAGGCCAGAGAGAGGCACTCTCCAACTCCACTCAGGGCACCCTAGAGGGGTTGTCAGCCCAAAGCTGGTCTTTATCAGGGGAGCCAGAGAAGAAATTATCCTAGAATTGCATCGTTTCAGACGAATAGGAGGCGATCATAGCTGTGGGTGCTGAAAAAATGGTGTCAGTCGTAGACAGGATGAACTGAAAGATGCGTAGATGTCTGAGGGATTGTGCTAGATTTGAGCACCACGGAGACTTGCATAAGGTGCGGGTAGAACTCTGTAGCTAACCAGTGTGGTGAGGAGAGTGAGAAGCACTGTGGCAGAAAAGAGCTATGACAACTTCTCATCATTCCTCTGCAGCCCAAGGGCAAAGTGGGCACGAGAGGAAAGAAGCAGATATTTGAAGAGAACAGAGAGACCCTGAAGTTCTACCTGCGGATCATACTAGGGGCCAATGTAAGTGCCTCCCTCTTTCTATGCTGACTCATAACCCCATAGTGCTTAGCCCTCTTTGGCGAGGAGTGATGGTATGTAACAGAATAAAACTACAATCAAAAAGAAATGGGATACACTGGAGCTCCATATACATTGGAGCTGGCAGGTTCAAATGCATCCTGGGCCTGCCAAGCAACAATGACAACTACAACCAAAAAATAGCCGGATGTGTGGCAGGCACCTGTAGTCTCAGCTACTTGGAAGGCTGAGGCAAGAGAATTGCTTAGGCCCAAGAGTTTGAGGTTGCTGTGAGCTGTGACACCACAGCACTCTACCGAGGGCAACATAATGAGACTGTCTCAAAAAAAAAAAAAAGAGGGCGGCGCCTGTGGCTCAGTGCTTAGGGTGCTGGCCCCACATGTCGAGGGTGGCGGGTTCAAACCCAGCCCTGGCCAAGCTGCAACAAAAAACAGCCAGGCATTGTGGCGGGCACCTGTAGGCCCAGCTACTTGGGAGGCTGAGGCAAGAGAATCGCCTAAGCCCAAGAGCTGGAGGTTGCTGTGAGCAGTGATGTCACAGCACTCTACCAAGGGTGACAAAGTGAGACTGTCTCTAAAAAAAAAAAAAAAATAAAGAAAGAAATGAGAAAAGGTTCAGACACAAATAAAATGCTGACAAGTACAAGCAAAACAGAAACAAAAAGGATGAAATGAGGACATGAGTCTCAGCTGGATTTGAGTCCTTCTCACCCCAAGAACACAAAATCCTCTTTCCTGGACTGACTTGGGTGTCAGAGGAGAGTCTGAGTATTCAAGATTCAGGGAGCAGGCCTTCCCCTAACCCCATAAGAGCAACCTGGCTCCTCCCGCAGCCTGGCCTCATTCTTAGAGTTAAGGGAGGTCCATGGTTCAGGGGTAGTTTTTGACTCGTTTGATGCTGTGTTTTCTTGCAGGCCATTTACTGCCTTGTGACCTTAGTCTTCTTTTACTCATCTGCCTCTTTTTGGGCTTGGGTAAGTGTCCCCATCCTGGGAAGTAGATGAGTGCCTAGGGTCAGTGGATGGCCTTTGTTTACCCCCATTCTTGCTTTGCAGATGGCCCTGGGCTTTAGTCTGGCTGTATATGGGGCCAGCTACCACTCTATGAACTCAATGGCACGAGCAGCCTTCTCCGAGGATGGGGCCCTGATAGATGGTGGCATGGACCTCAACATGGAGCAGGGCATGGCAGAGTGAGTGTCCCCCACCGCCAGCCCAGGTGAGCGGTCCTAGGGCTGGGGCTCAGCTAGCCCAAGATCCACCTGCAACTTGAAAAGGATAGAAGGGAGCGGAACTGGGTCCCATATGCTGTCTGTGGCAACCTTCCTTCTATCCATAGGCACCTTAAAGATGTGATCCTACTGACAGCCATTGTGCAGGTGCTCAGTTGCTTCTCCCTTTATATCTGGTCCTTCTGGCTTCTGGTATGTGGGCTGGGAGGCTCCCAAGAAGGGGCATGTAACCCTCCATGTCTTTCACTCCCTGTACCTGGCTTCAAGTTAACCTTTTCTCTCCTAGGCTCCAGGCCGGGCCCTTTACCTCCTGTGGGTAAATGTGCTGGGTCCCTGGTTTACAGCAGACAGTAGTGCCCCAGCACCAGAGCACAATGAGAAACGTCAGCGCCGACAGGAGCGGCGACAGATGAAGAGGTTATAGCCATTGACAATGTGGCCACAGGCTGCTGTAGCTCTATCAAGCTGCATAGTCCCCATGCCTGGAGCAATGAGGGCCTAGTCCAGGGGCCAAAAGCAATCTGTGGTATTTAGGGTATACATCAGGCTATATCCTAAAGGGTTGTTGAATAAATGGCTTAGAATATGGTTAGTGGCTGTGTGAGTGATAAGGGATGAGGCAGGAAGAGCTAGGCCTATGAGATTTTGCTCCTCCTATAGACTCAGCCTGTTGGGGACCTCGAACGAAGAAAAAGGCTATTGGATTAGCTAGGAACACTTTATTTTACTCTATGAATTCAGGGAGCTCACACATGTGCGCATGCATACACACAAACACAAACACACACACATAATACTGCTCAAGGCTTGGTCCCTGGACACAAGAGTTCCAGGGCCAGAATTCTGCTTGATAGGTTTGGGGGGGCAGCACCTTCACACCTCCAGGCCAGGACCCTTGCTCAGTCCCAGTGCCTGCACCAGGTCATCTCCCAGCCCATTCTTCAATGTCCGTCTCACTGCAGGGATAGAGCAGGGTTAGAGGGAGTTGATGGATTTAAAGTGGGCATTGGGCTTGTGGGTATTGGATTACTCACAAGACTTGCGATTCCCACGTGAACGCTTGCGTTCCCTAGCAGCTAAAGCACGAGGACTGCTCTTGGTCACTGACTGCACCAGCAGGTCCATGATCTCATCTGATGTGTCACTGGAGCCTTGAGGTTCTGGTGATGCAGTGGAGGGCACCCCTGCTGTAGGTGTCACTGGGGAGCTGCTCTGGGCCATGCCTGAGGGAGGCCACATGGGGAAGTCAGGCCAAGGTGGCCCTACAACCCATTTCCCCCAGTGGCTTTGGGTCTGACCTCTGCTGCGGCGGCTATGTGTAGTGTCCTCAGGCTTGCTGGTCAGTAGAGTCTTCATACTGGCATGACTGTCAGCATCACCCTGGCCTGGCCCACTGCCTACAGCCACTGGGACAGATGGGTTGCTGGGGGCTTCCCCAGCCACACCCGAGAACTTCTCTGTCTAGAGAGGGAAGAAGGGTGAGCTAGGAATAGCACAGGAAACCATGGGGGTAGCAGTCAAGACCAAGACCTGGAAGGACATCCACCTCAGTGATCATGCGTCCCCGGGTTTTGTTGCGCTCACGGTAGGTGGCCCGCTTCTGCTGCTGCTGGAGCACACGTTCCCGGCAAGTCCGATACTCAAGTGCAAACTCCCGCAGCGTGTTGCAGAACTGCATGATTCGTACTTCACGGACTGCCTGCGGGGTGTAGCCCAAGTAAAGCAGGAAGGCATGGAACCTAGGAAGACCAGAGTGTGAAGGGACAGTGAGTTCTGCTTGGTGTGTTTATGAAGGAAGGTGGTGGGCAGTTTCACTTCTCTCTGGCCCATGACCCTACCTGTTGCAGACACGGCGGTGCACTATCCTTAGCATGGCAACACGGCGGGCACACTGGGCCAGGAAGTGAGTAAGGCGGGCACGCAGGGCCGGGGCCAGCTCATGCTTGGCCAGGCCCCGCAGACTCTCTTCAGCTGCATGGCTCCGGCGTTCCAGCTGCCCCAGGTTCTCAGTCAGTTGCTCAAAATCCACCTGGAAAAGCAAGGGCATGCATGTGTTGTTGCCACCATAGACAAGAGGCTGACTAGGAATATAGCTCCTATTCCTGGCTCCTGCTTTCCAAAAGCTCACAGTCTAATGCAAGAGACAGACAAGTCCAGTTGATTAATGGGGAACAAAGGGTTTCTTGGGAGAGGTGGCAGCTAAAATGAGACCGAAAGACTAAGTAGGCGGAGATGCTGTAATCTGGAGAAGGGGGAGGAGCCAGGCCCAGGAATCTGTTCCCTTGTGCCCTGGTCAGTCTTAGATTCCATCTGTTGCTGGTGGGTGCTTACCTTGGCACAGCGGGTCAAGGCAGGGATTTCTGAGTAGAGGTCGGAGGAATCAGGCCGGGTCTGGAGCACCAAGGAGCAGAGATGGTGCAGCAATGACTGCCGACGCACTGTGTCCTTTACTTCTGACACCTTCTCCAGGTAGCTCAGCTCAAAGCCGCTGCTCTGAAAGGACCTCATCTGAGCCTCAGCATGTCTGGCTCCAGATCACTGATCCCCCAGTCT
Source organism: Perodicticus potto (assembly GCA_963574655.1). Classification (NCBI taxonomy): domain Eukaryota; kingdom Metazoa; phylum Chordata; class Mammalia; order Primates; family Lorisidae; genus Perodicticus; species Perodicticus potto. Next base: position 17,906 of record CAUYRH010176942.1, on the reverse strand, counting down.
TCATGAGTTCTCACCTGGGAGCCATTGAGGAAGTTGCCCACAGCTAACAGGGTAGCCAGGATGCAACGGAAGGTGGCATTCTGTACCAGCTGTTGCATGCCCACTTTGAGGTCAAACAGCGGCTCAGCAATTTCCTGGTGTGGGGGACCAGGAACTCTTCAGACTACATTGTCATCATACTCACCTTTCCCCACCCCCCTGTCCCACTCCATGACCCAGGTACCCGCTCCATGCTGTCATAGTCCAGCTTGAAAGCCCAGAGCTGGAGGCGGTCAGCCAGGCCCCCAATTGAGGCAAGGGTCATCAGGAAATTTTCAGCTGGGCCCAGGGGTATGTCAGGGTTGGCCAGTTGGGCTTCCTCGATCTTCTGCCGCTCTTCCTCTGTAGGCATCATGGTCAGTAGCTTCTGAGGATGCAACCACCAACCCATTTGGGACCTTCAATGCAGGCCTGAGGCTTCAGGCATTGGTCTTGGACACACTCCTCCCCTCCTCATCTGGTGGAGCCCCAGGATCTGAGGATTGTCCTGCAGACATGCCATGCCCACCACTAGAGGGACAGGAAATGTCAAAGGAGAGGACCAGACCGCCCTCCTCCTTCCAATACCCACAGATGGGTATCACAACCTCAATGCCATCCTTGCTGACAGCAAACTCATCAAAGTTGAGCAGGGCAGCCTTAATGACATGAACAGGTGGTAATGTTGTCAGGCCAATGTTGATGGCATTGCTGCGCTTGGGGTCCAGCACTGTGGTCATTGTCCGGCGGCCCTCACCAGCTTTCTGCGAGGTTGAGGGAAGGGAAGCATAAGACTGAGGAAAGGACTAGCTGGGTAACAATCTACAAGGACACTCCAAGACCCTTCTCTAACGAGTGGGGATCTGGGTTGTGTAAGGCATTTAGACAAAACTAGATTGTAATTAAGGCTCTGCTGATTCCAGAGACCTCAGGCAAATCCCTTTCTTTGCCTCAGTTTCCCCCATGTGGGAAATGAATGAATAGCTCCAATAGCTCAGATCCTTGAGCTCTGAATCCTTCCCGCCTCCCAGGGACTCCTTGCAGATTAGTGTTTACCTTGGAGGGTAGCACATCCTTGGCACGGGACTCAAACAGGTGTTCCAGCCGGGCTGTGTCCACTGAGACAGACTCCAGTGAGGCCCACAGAGTGGGGCATGGCCCAAAGTGGCTTCCAGAACCTCCACGGCCTCCAGTCAGCTTTAGCTCACGCCAGAAGAGTTTCACTGTCTTTCTCTTGGTGGGGAGGACTGGGCCATCAGGTGCTGAGGGGGGAAGAGGGGCAGCCAGGGGTGGAGGTGGCGGGAAGGGGCCTTTGATGGGTGGAGGAGGTGGGGGAGGGGGAGGGGGGGAACCTCCAGAAAGCAGGGGCAATGGGGGTGGTGGAGGCGGGATGCCTTGCCCGGCCTCCACAGACTCCATGTTCAACATGTCCTGGTCTTCGTCCTCCCCCAGATCTGAGAAGTCTAGGTCCCCAATACAGAGCCTGGGTACACAGGAAGGGAGCACCCGAATAGGCTCGACTTTGGGGCTTGGTGGTGTCAGGGGCTCCTTAGGCTCAAGCTCAAGGCTCCGTTGGGCCCGGAGCATGACTCGGGGAACAGGACTCTGGGGTGTTCTGGGTGTAGGGGCTGTATCTGGGGAGCCCCACAGTTCCCGAGTATCTGGAAAAAGAGAAGAAGCTATCAGTGTCATGCCCTTTGTAGGGCAACAGAGCAGCAAGGGTGGATTCTGCCCATCCACCTACGCACCTGGGTGTCCATCAGCCTCATCAGGCATAGCCTCAGCCAGTGTCTCTGCCCGGCCTTGGGCCAGTGCAGCCTGCCTCTCTGTTTCTGCTGCTGCCACATTCTCCAGGAACCGGGCTCTGAGGGCAGGTACTTGTCAGTAACCATGTCCGACACAACCCCAGCCCAGGTGCATATGCCTTGCTGAGCCTCTGGACACTGCCCCCAGTTGCAGCCTCACAGACACACAGGGAGCAGTCCATGCACTGAGCAGACTCAGAACATGCCCCCACCCCAAAGCCAGCCCCTGTTCAGTCCTCCACATCTGGAAAGGGTTACTACCAACTCAACATTACTAGGTGAAAATACAGGGAGATGTTCTACTTAACATCTGGCTTGCAACCTTGTTGCTATTCATGTTCAATATCCAGGTTCTATTTTTTTCTTTCTTTTTATTAATGGGTTGAGTGCCATGGTGTCATCATAGCTCACAGCAACCTAAAACTTTTGGGCTCTAGCTATGCTCTTGCCTCAGCCTCGCCAGTAGCTGGGAATACAGGTCCCCAGGACAACACCTGGCTAGTTTTTCCATTTTTAATGGGGGGGGGGTGTCTCACTCTTGCTCAGGCTGGTCTTAAACTCCTGAGCTCCAGCAATCTCAGCTTCCCAGAGCTAGCATTACAGGTGTGAGCCCTCGTGCCCACCCTCACTATCCTGATTCTAAATGAGGGTCCTTAAAGGAGGGGAAGGGGATAGCTATCCCAATGAGCACACCAGGTTATCCCTCCCTTGGCATGTCTAGCAGCTTCTGAGAGCTATGGCTTATGCTTAGAAAAGGGCCTGGTAAACGGTAGGCACTCAGTTTATCTTTTTTTTTTGGAGAGACAGAGTCTCACTTTGTTGCCCTCAGTAGAGTAATGTGGCATCACTGCTCACAGCAACCTCCAGCTCTTGGGTTTAGGCAATTTTCTTGCCTCAGCCTCCCGAGTAGCTGGGACCACAGGTGCCTGCCACAACACCTGGCTATTTTTTTGTTTGTTTGTTTTTGTTTTAGAGACAGAGTCTCACTTTGTCACCTTTGTTAGAGTGCCATGGCATCACAGCTCACAGCAACCTCTAGTTCTTAGGCTTAGGTGATTATCTTGCCTCAGTCTTCCGAGTAGCTGGGACTACAGGTGCCCACCACAATGCCTAGCTATTTTTTTGTTGCAGTTTGGCCAGGGCCAGGTTTGAACCCACCACCTTCAGTATATGGGGCTGGCGCCCTACTCACTGAGCCACAGGTGTCGCTCAACACCCGGCTATTTTTTTGTTGCTGTTCGGCCAAGGCTGGGTTTGAACCTGCCACCCTCGGTATATGGGGCCGGTGCCCTACTCACTGAGCCACAGGCGCCGCCCCACTCAGTTTATCTTGAAATAATGAATGTGATCCAGTGTTTCTTTTCTGGCCTCTCCAGCCTCTGTCAGTTCTCAGTCTCTGCCCTCCTCTCAGCCTTAGGTTATCTTCTGCCGTATACTACACAGCACCCTAGATCCTCCTTGCCCCATACCTGGGCCGAGGTCACGGAAGACGGGCATCCCCACCCCCATCTCTGGCCTAAGCTGTTTGTTAATGTATCACTACTGAAGCATAGGGACCATTCTGACTCCAGTGAACTGCTTCCCAGGGCTCAGTCCTTGGGTTACTGAGAAGACATAAGTCTGGGAGAGGATGGGCCTGAGAGTCCCCCAGCTCTGGCTGTTGTGAGCATGTGGAACCCCAGCGAGGGGAAGCAATGCTGAAGCCCTGAGCACATGGTAGGCCTGCAGGCTGGCCTCTGTACTTACTCTAGCCTGGCCTGCCCAGTAGGGGACTGGGGGACAGGTGGGCTCTCAGGGGCGCTGGGTAGGGGGGTAAGAGGAAGAGATGGTAACTGTAATGCCAGCTCTACTGCAAGGCCCACTTGCTCACACCCACACAGAGCTAGGCAGTGATATTAGAGGTTCCTTTCCCACCACAGTGGGAAGAGGAGAAGGTAGGGGAGGCATGACATAAGGAAACTGGAAATGGAGGGAAGAGACTGACAGGAAGCAGGACAGTGTGCTATAGGAGACAAGGCTTTTGTGTTCATTTCATCAGCTGGAAAAAAAAAAGAGCAGAACAAGAGAGTGACAGAAAAACAGAGCAGATAGAGAAACAAATGACAAGAGGCAAAGACAGGAAGAATGTCAGAAGGAGATAAAGAGAAGCCGCAGGAGGAGGAGGTGGTCCAGTAGGAGCCGACCCCACACCCCAGCGGTCACTTACCAAACAGGAGCAGTTTGGTGAAGTCTGGAAAGAGAAAGCACGCGTTTGGGCAGAGGAGGCTGAGGGCCCGTGGAGGGGCACAAAGTGCAGGGACAGTTGGAGAAAGGACTCCCAGAGTAGCCTCTATCTCCCTACTTACTTGTAGATGCTCCTTTCGCAGGAGCTGTCAGCTGAAGATGCCACAGAGATGGCAGGAAAGAGATTCACAGAAGTACTGAGGCCAGAAGAAGGGCCCACAGGGCTGCAGACAGGGCCTGTCAGCTGGGCAGAACCGGTGGAGGAGGTGGGGCCTATTGGTGAGGCGGGGCCTGTGGGGCTGGAGGCGGGGCCTGTCAGCAGGCATGGGAGAAGGCGGGGCAAATGGAGAGGAGGTGGGGTCTATCGGTAGGGTCTGCGGGGCCTGTCAGTAGACAAGGTCAGGCCTGGCAGACCTACCTCTCCCCATCCACCGAGGAGCAAACTTACCCATGTTCTGGGGTACGCCCTGGGCAGCCCCCGCCTTCCAGAGATCTGCGGCTCCTCTTGCCTTCCTCCGAAGAAGGCTTTCGTCGCTCTCGCCGCCCACCTAAGGCTGCAGTTTCTTCAATGTCTCCATCCTCCAACTTCAGAGCGTTCTAAAAAAGATGGGCCAGGACGTGACAAGTGGTCAAAGTCTACATGGGTGGAGTGGGTCGTTTGGTAACTGCACATGTCACTCCGAGCCTGGCGACCAGCCCACCTCGTAGAGCACAAGCTGAGTGCGCAGGTCTCCATCAGTGCCTGTGGTGCCCAAGTGGCGCTGGACCAGTGCTTCCATGCCCTGCTGCTCCAGCGCATCTGTCACGTCGTAGAAGGAGTCCTGGTCTGGGAGTGCAGCCAGAGTCTGGAGGGTGGGGATAGGAAGGCAAGTCTGAGGCCAATGGGGACCAGAGGTCAGGAGTTCCAGGGGCCCAGAGTTGATACCTGGTCCCTGCCCACACCTTGTTTATGAGGGTGATTGCATACACCAACAGCTCTGGGTCAGCACCATTCTTCTCCTCCAGGATGGACACCAGATTGGCCCAGGGAAGAGTGCCTATTACACCGAAAGTGGAGTAGTTACTGGGGGACAGGTGGGAGCGAGGGCTCTGAAAGGTAGGGAGGAAGGGATTGTCTCTGACCAGTGGAGCTGGCCACAGAGTTGACTGCACGGATAAACAGCGGTGCGTTGTTCTCAGAGTATTCCACAAACACTAGCAGCAGCTTCAGGGCCGTCTTCACCACCAAGCGGGACTGAAGGGAGAGGTTACCACATATGAGACGGGCTTGAGCCTGACCTGTGCCAGGTCCTACAGGGGATGGGAAGGGCTCCTGGGGCTGGGCCCAGAGAAGAGGGTCTAGGCAGAAAGACCCAGGTACTGAAGTACCTTCTAGGCTTAGAGTGGCCTGAGACACAGGCCACTTTGCAGAAGAGGAGGCCCAAAGATGAGCAAAGGGAAAAGAGTGTATGTCTGGGTGAAAGGCCACTTACCAGGCTGGCACATAGTGTGTACAGCCACTGCACGGTCTCACTGTGGGCCACCACCCCCAGCATCCCGTCCACAAAAAGCATCAGCTGGCCTAGTGCTAGAGACACAGGGATGAGAAGACATCAGTGAGGATCACTGGGGCAGAGGTCATGGGGGCAGGGCAGGGCTGACCTCGGAGGATGTAGCTCTGGTAGTTGTGATCGGCAGCAGCACCCACACGGATCAGGCAACTCAGGCCCTCTGAATGTACAAATTCAGGCACCAGGTCCTTGTCCTCCTGGGGTACCATGGGGGAGTTTAGGGAGGTGTGGGCTGGACACCCACCCCTATCCCATCTCTGGGTCTCACCTGGAAGATCTGCTTCAGTGAGAAGAGGGAGCGGCGGAGCTCAGGGCCACTGGAGCCATAAAGCTTTTCTGCAAGGGGTAGGTGGGTATGAAATTCTCAAGGAGACACAGACACATTGTCTTTCTCCACTAGGGAAGAACCATAGTCCTCCATCAAAGAATATTCTAGTATTTTCAATCCCTGACTTTGGGCACCCTCTACTCCTACTGCAGTCTAGCTGTGACATCAGCCTTGGCCCTGGAGGTTGGTGTAGGGAGGGGAAGGAGCACATCCATTCTCTGATCTGCTTTGTCCACTGTCTAGCACAGGCCTGAAAGAAACTAGGCCAACTGGGCTGAGAGTTGGGGAGAGAGAGGCTGCTGGACACTGATACCCTTACACACTCACCCAAGATGGCATTGACCCTCACGGAAAGCTGAGTCCGCAGGATTAGCGTGGGCTTCCGGCCTTTGCTGGAATCAAGGATCCTAATCAGCAGCTTGTTCTTCAGCATCCCTCCTCCAAAGCCAAGGCCAAACACTCCCACATGCAAACCTTGGCCTAGCTCCTTCCTTCCCAAATGTTCCTCCAAGGGCCCAAGGGTTAGCCAGACCGAAGGGCTGGTGCAAACACAGGTATATCAGGTATGCGGAAAAGCCAAACATCCCCCCCTGACCCTCCCACAACCAATCCTGGGCAGCAGGTAACACTGGCCAGGCTTTGAGATTCCCTTGGCACAGTTCCCTGAGGCAGAAGGTGACCCATGGCCCAGGCTAGAGATCCAGTGTCTCGGCTGCTAACACCTAAACCAGCCCCTGGTGGGGGCAAGGGTAGAAGCAAGCTTTGCCTCCCTAGGCCCCTCAGCTCTAACCTTATCTCTTCGTAGAAGCCTTCCAGCATCTCCCGCTGCTCTTCCAGGGACAGCTCAGGGTCCAAGTAGTATCCCGAGGGAGACACTTGCAGGGCACAGTCCTCCAGCTGAGGGCAAAGGGAACAATTGTTAGAGTAGGGAAGAGTTGGCAACAGAACATATGAAGACCCTGTGGCCTCCTACCTCCCACTTGAGGTGTGGCAGAGTGGCACACAAGGTCTGCAGTGCAACTGAACATTCCTTCAGCAACTGTTTATCAAGCACCTACTGTGTGCAAAGCCCATCTGTCTCAGCCGCTAGGTTTTCTTACCCTTTTTTGTATGCACAATCTCTTCTGGCTAAACGCCTACTCATTCTTTAGGCTTTATATTAGGTAACACTTTGGGGTAACATCTTCCTGAACACCTCTAGCCAATGCTATGCAGTCCACTCCACCTTGTGTGTGCATTCCCCTCTGAGACCTTCCATACAACTTTAGAAATGTCCTAGACACTAATCTTCCCCACTGTATTCTCTGGGTCCAGGCACCCTGTCCGCCTTCTTCCTGCTATATCTGCAAAGCCTCACACAGCACCAGACACATAGTTCTTGCTCACCACAGGCAGGTTGAGGAAAGGAACAAAGGAGGAAAGGGAATGGAGAGAAGATGGGGGGAGTTCCTGCCTTGGAGGAAGCTCATAGCCCTGTGGGGTGATAAGCTGTAGCCACAAAGCATAAATTCCAGAGAGAAAGTGTTAAGAATGCTGAGAGGTACCAACCAACCTGGGGTGAGTGGGGGGAAGAGGAGAAGGAGAGGAAGGGCAGGGGCAGAGAGAGAGAGAGAGACTCTGATTAAGACAGTGAAGAGAAGGGGCAGACTCCAGGCCTCAGGCTTAGGGTCTGTGTCCTCCCTCCAGGGGGTGACAGTCATAATGATCCTAATTTAGAGCTCAGAGGCCCCAAGGGGCCTTTCAAAATGAGATTTTTAGGGCTGACTCAGCCATCTATAGTAGGACCTTGAAACCTGCATGTGTAACAGGAAGGTATGTGTTCCATCCATGTGTCCACTCCCCACGTTTCTCTTCTGCCTGAGCTTGGCAGTCCCCTGCCACATCCCCAGCAGCAGGCAGGGCACTTGGCTCCTTGAGAAGTACCTCTAGAGAGGTCCTGAGTGAGGCGACTCCAATGAGGCTGAAGGCAGCACTCTTGTCTCTCCAGGACACCTCCCCCACAGCACAGTGCTGGTATGTGGGATCAGCAAAGTCCCCTTGATTTGAGTGGCTTTGACTCTTGAGGTAGGTGCCTTGCCCAAAGGATAGCCCACTTCTGGAAAGGCTGAGGGCCTGCTGGTCTCCATCTTACTGGGCAAGTCAACCCCAACATTTGTCTTTGGTTAGCACTGCCCTGCTCTGGACCCAGCCCAAGGGCTTCCAGCAGCCCTGGGTCCCCTGGGGGAAAGGGAGTCTAGCTCCTCCCCTTGCCTCTGTTTACCACCCCTGCTCATGCCTCAGAGCCTGATTTGGTTCCTTCCTGGCAGGTCAGCCTGCAAGGCCCTTTGGTCCCCCCACCCGCCTCCCCCCACCTGGGACATAGGACAAACACTCCAGCCTGTTCTGTTCTCTGTCCCACTTCCTGCCTGGCTGCCTGCCCTCTCCTGGGCGCCTTGGGCGGGCCTGGCCTCTCACCCCTCCCTGGGAACAGAGGCATCTTCTCCAGGGCCTACTGGGAACATGCCTGAGAGGGGGTGGCAAGGTCTTAGAGCTAGGGGTATCTTATCCGGGGTCAGCTCAGCTCCTTCCTCCTGGTCCTTCTTCCCACATGGTGACTCAGCAGCCTAACCACCCCACCCCCAGCCACATCTCCCTCCACTTTGGACTGGAGAATTCTGGGACCCTAGAGGAAGGAACAAACCTCCCCCAGAGTCAAAACTCCCGCTTGGGGATCCCCCCACGTCACACACATAAAGAACAGCTGATTCATTTGAACATTCACAAACCAGGCTGGTTTTAAGTGCAGAAGCATATAGCAGAAACCAGACACTGTCTCTGACTTCCCTTCCTTCTAGACCAGGAGGGGAGACAGACAGGCTTAATTCAGAAAATGTTCACAAATAAATATCGAATCACAACTTCCATGGGTGCTAAGAAAGAGAAGGGGCGGAGTGCTGAAAAGGTAAACATGGGAGGGGTGACTGTATTACATTTGGTAGCTACTTTCACATCCAGGAATATGGCTGGGTCTATGCTCACTGGCCAACACAGGCCAAAGCAACACAGCCACAGAAGGGCCAGGCTCCCCTTGCTGTCCTCCCTTCCTGCATGTACACTTGCACGCTCTAATCCCAAAGGCTAATGATCCACCTTCCTGGCCTCCTCAGCTAAGCAAGTTTAATCCTTTCCCTCCATGGAGGTGGCAGTGGCCCCCTTACCCATTTCACCTGTCTAATCCCGTCAGGGCCCAATTTCTGGGGAGGAGGTCCAGGGGTAACAATTCAACACCTTCAGGACAGTGTCCCCCACCCTCAGCTGTTTGTCCTGGGTGGGGGTGGGGGAGAGGCTAGGCTAAGGTTACAAAAGAAGTACAGACAGGAGACTTCCTGCCAGCAGGATGGTGCTTGTCCTTCACACCCCTCGCCCCTTCCTGGAGTCACCACTCTGACAGCCAAACCTCTGGGCCTTGTTTCTCACACTGTGGGGCTGGGCCAGGCCTGAGTAAGCCCAAACCCTGGTTTCTGCTGACAGTACCTAGGATCAGCACATAGTATGGATCCATAGTCTTTACTCCTTCAGCTCTTGTCTTCCACACTTCTCTGGTCCCTCTTGGGGTAGAGTTCTCCCCCTTTCCTTCCCAGACTCAGTCCCTCGCTTTGGCCTATGGCCCTCTTTTCTCTTGACACTCCAGGCTCAGGCTTTCCTGGCAGCCCAAAACCAGCTGGTTACATATAGCTTTATATGTAGAGTCAAGGGGACCATGGTGTCTATGCTCCAATAGCAGTATAATCAGGTAAGAATGAACCTGTCAGGGGCAGGGCACAAGGAAGATGAAAACAGGCAGAATTATATGCTGAAAGACTTTTGTTTTAAGAAATAATCGAGTGTGGCGCCTGTGGCTCAAGGAGTAGGGCGCTAGCCCCATATGCAGGAGGTGGTGGGTTCAAACCCAGCCCCAGCCAAAAACTGCAAAAAAAAAAAAAAAAAAGAAAAAGAAAAAGAGAAAAGAAAAGAAATAATCGTTTAGGGGGCGGTGCCTATGGCTCAATGAGTAGGGCGCTAGCCTCATATACTGAGGGTGGCGGGTTCAAACCCAGCCCCGGCCGAACTGCAACAAAAAAATAGCCAGGCATTGTGGTGGGCACCTGTAGTTCTAGCTACTTGGGAAGCTGAGGCAACAGAATGGCCTAAAGCCCAGGAGTTGGAAGTTGCTGTGAGTTGTGACGCCACAGTACTCTACTGAGGGTGATAAAGTGAGACTGTCTCTACAAAAAAAGAAAGAAAGAAAGAAAGAAATAATCGTTTAGGCTTGCCGCCAGTAGCACAGCGGTTACAGTGCCAGCCACATGCACTAAGGGTGGCGGGTTCAAACCCAGCCCAGGCCTGCTAAACAACAATGACAACTGTAACAACAAAAAAAATAGCTGGGCATTGTGGTGAGCATCTGTAGTCCCAGATACTTGGGAGGCTGAGGCAAGAGAATTGCTTAAGCCCAAAAATTTGAGGTTGCTGTGAGCTGTGATGCCACAGCACTCTACCAAGGGTGATATAGTGAGACTCTGTCTCAAAAAAGAAAAGAAATAATCGTTTAACTGTCTTTTGTCTCCTTTCCTGTAAACACAGGACCCTGTGTTCTGAAGACCCTCCTTTCCTGTTATCATGGGTCTCCAACTAGATTGTGACTTCCTGGATGAGATGATATGGATGGGCCTCGGGGAGAAAAATCCACATTTGTTATGCTTCCTCTTGGCCAGATTCAGCACTGCCTATTTCTTTTGATAATCCTTTTACAGGTGAGGAAACCAAGAATCAGAAATTCAGTGAATTGTCTCATGCTGTACAGCCGGGAATAGAACCAGAGCTAAGTGACCCAGATCTTGGGTGGATTTGCCTTGGAAGTGCTCCAGGGAACCCTGGAGGGGAAGTGGAGTGAGGGCTGGTGCCTGCAGATTGCCAATGACTGGACACTGCCATTCAACTCTCTGGACTCTGCAAATGCCCTAAACTGGTCTTCCCAGTTCCACCAAGGAAATGAGAAATAACACCACTCCACCCCCACCTCATAACATGATCATGGTAGGGTAACAGTGCCTTCCTCTGCCAAGGACTAGGTCCTAGGATCCCTCACCAGGCTGCATCTCAGCCATTCTAGCCTGGAATGTCCAGCAGACTTGGTGCTCCAGGGAAGGCTGGGTGAAGCCACAACTTATGCCCTAGCCCCAGTCTGCTACAGTCTCCCAAAGACACTCCCATATTCTCTAAAGTTCATCACCAGTGCACCCCACTGTCCCTTTAAGAATCCTCAGGAATCTCTTTAATTGGCCCCGATCCTAGCAGGTCCAGTTCACCCTTAAGCCTTCTTGCCACAAGGATCCCTAATAAACAGAGGCTGGAAAGTGTAGGGGTAGGGTCAGGAAACATTCTGAAACAGTGCCCCTCCTGCCCTACTCTGATGTTTAGCCACTGCTGGAGGAAAAAGTTACTATAAAAGCACCCCAAGTCCCTCTGCCCAGAGCCCAGGGAGAAGCTCCTGCTGCACTTTCCAGAAGGGAGGGAGGGACTGAGTAGCTCAGGATTAGGAGTTGAGATACAGGGTCAGAGGCACACATTCTCCCCTCGGGCAAGGGCAGGTCCCTGGGCTAGGAGAACCTCTTGCACCAAGAGGAAGAAGACGCTCCTGAGTTCCTCTAGGGACACTAGGGTTGGCCCAAGGCACTGCCATGCTCCCCCAACCAACCACAGCCAGGAGATGAGTCAGATGCTGTGGCCTGGAGCTTCCTCCTAGACATGGAGGAAATGAGCAAAAGGCTTTTTCAGACCTGAAAGCTCTTTAAAAAGGAAGCCCCCAGGGGAACTCTAGGAGCTAAACCCAGCCCACAAGGGTGTGTAGGTGGAGCACCAGGGAGAACCTGGGCCAACCTCTATACTTCCCAAGGTGGGGGCAGGGTCTGTAGTGATGCGGGAGGCCAGTGCCCAGATAGGGAAGGCAGAAGGCACTGGGCTGTGACCTGTCTCCTGCCGGACAGCTATGCATAGGATGAGGCAGTGAGTAGAAAGCCCCTTCCTCTTCTTTCTGTCCTACAGCTTGAGACAAGGATGCCTGGATTTCTGAGCCACTTCCCTCTCTAGACAACTAGCGAGGGAGGCCTGAGTCATGTCTGTGTCTCTGGGGCACCCACTTATAGGTAGAGGGGAGGAACCAGCCGTTGACATTTCCTGCAAGGAGGGGCCCTGTTTTCCCTCCCTCCGTTCTCTGATGTCCCTGCCCCTGCCCTATTTTCAGCCCCTCTTCCTCCAACCTTCTATTCTAGGGTTGTGGTCACAGTTTATATTTGGGACGAGCACATCACAGTGCATCTGACCATTCCTGGCAGAGCTGCTAGCCCCAAGGAGTCCTGGCTCCAGGCGCTGTGGTAACCTAGTGTACCGGCTCCCATATCCCTGTGGGGGAGGGGAGGCAGTCCTGTGGTACTCCAGGTGGGAGAAGAAGACAATGGGGAGACCAGGAACATGACCTGGGGGTGAGGAAGTTACATTTTCCACTGGAGCTCAGCAGTGTCTTCAGCTAGGAAGCAAACAACAGAGGGCAGAGCACCTGGTGGGATGCGGGTAGGGAGAAGTAAAGGGTGGTTCTGAGCCTCTTTCCTGCTCCTGACCTCCCAGGCCTGCCTCCAAATGTGAAGAGGGTACATGTAAGGCCTAGGTCCAGTCCTAGAGTAGCAGGATGGGGAGAATACCATCTTCTCTGTAGTGCGCTAGCCTTACACCAGGACCAGGAGTTTCAGAAGCCTGGAAGTGAGAACCCGCCTTAGCTCAGCATCCGTTTCTCCCTAGCCCCCATCCTGAATGGAAGGTGGCCTCCGCTTCTTCCAGACCCATCTCAGTCCGACACTCTGAATAAAGCAGGACAGGCGGGGGCTGCATCAAAACTCTGGAGGAGAGCAGTGTGCTGCAATCTTCCAGCCATGGCCTTGAAGCCCGGGGTTCTGCCCGGACACGCGCCACTCCCCAAGCCAATAGTCTCACCACCCCTCCCGTCAGCACTTGGAGGCGGGGCTGGCTGCAGCGCGAGGAATGCAGGCTGGGGGCCCGGCGCTCGGGGAACATTCCAAGGGGAGACCCCGGGCCCAGGGGGCAAGTTTGCGCAACTCGGCACCCAGCTGTGGTGGGGAACAGGGCGGCAGCCCCACCAGCTCGGAGCCGACAGGCTGGCTGGGAGCCCTGAGAGTGAGGGGTGGGTAGTAGTGCGCCTCACAGAGTACTGGCCCGGAAACAGCGCGCCGGAAAGGGCTGCTTGCGGGGGGCTGAGGGCGGTGAGCGGGAGGGAAGAGGAGGTAGGGCGGCCATCTGGAAATGGGCCTTTTCCCGCATTGTGCACAAGTCTGCTTCGGGGTGTCGAAAACCTAAGGCAGGCCGGCTGTTTAAAATTAGCGCAGCCCTCCCTCTTGCTTCCAGGCGCTGGCCGATGGGCGACGGGTGGTAAGGGCTGCTGGGGTCGGTGACTCAGAGGGCTTTTCCACTCGTGCAGCCTCCTGCGCTCGGCGCATTCCGGGCCAGGTCGCTTCCCGGGACTCCCCGCACACTGTGAAGTCTCAGCCGGCACTCGCCGGCGGAGCCCCCACCTGCAGGGGTAAGCCTACCGGGCAGCACCCAATTTAGCTTCCAGATGCTGCTGGAAGCCTCTGACACCTCTGGTGGCCCGCCCTGGACCCGCCCCCCCTGTGGTCCCGCCCTCGCCTCACCTGAAGCAGGTGGAAGCTGGTCGCTCTCAGCTCCGCCTCCAGAGCCCGCTACACCCCGAATAGTTACAGTCATTCTAGCCAGGGCAGCCACACTAGCAGAGGGGCATCAAGTGGACCTCGATCATCTCCCCAGGTGGGCCTCACTTAGAGAGACAGTTAGGGTGGCACAAACCACCAGCTCCTATCACCCCTCCGTAGTTTCCCCTCAACTCGAGAGGATCCTCCCACAGGCGGGGCGGCGTGGACCCTGAGACCTTTCTGCAGGAGAGCAGAGCACTCACTCTAGCCTCTCCCCAAGGGGTACCTCCCACCAGCTTTCACAGCGCCTACCCCGAAGCCCCGATCGCCCCAATCTTTCTTTAGCTCTCTCACCTTGAACGGGGCCTCCAGCAGGCGGTGCAGTGCGGGTATGTGCGCACCTAGCGGCAGCGCCCCGTCCAGGCTGCAGGTAGGGGCCCGGCGCGGCTCCGGGAAGTTGGCACATGCAAAGGGGTCGGTGTCTTCCAGGTACTGCACCCTCACGGTCACCACTGATACCGGCTCCCCGTCCCCGCGGTCTTCCCCGCCAGCCATGGCTCTGCCACCGGCTTGTGCTAACGCCACTGGGTCCCAGCCGCGCAGCGGCTTCTACTCAACTACACTGAAACTCCACTGTTTGGGCCGGGCCGGACCGGACGCGGCTGGAGGGGCGGAGCCATACGGAGGCGTGGCCCAGGAAGGGGGTGGAGTCAAGACTTGTCCCTGGACGCTCGCATGGGGGGGCGGTAACCACTGCCGGAGGCGGGGCTTGCGCCAGCCACTCAAAAAGCCCAGTGAGAATCCCGTTAGTTTACTGGCTAGGCCGGCGGGAAAACCCGAGCTCGCGCCCTGCCTTTGAGAGTACGCAGAGGCAAGGGGCAGGCTTTCTTTTGGTCTTGGGTAGATGGGGCTTCGTTCTATTTGAGGGGTGTTAGGGAGTGGAGAGGCGCAGAAGTTTCTTCCGTTTAGTATCGCCTGGTCTCTCTCAGTTTAGGGACAAGATAGCCGTAATTCCTTGAAGGGTGAGTGGATCTGTTTCCCTCATTGGGGGAAAGCAGTGAAAGGTGTCCCTTTCAGTTTGGAGCAAAAAGTGAAAATAGATTTCACCCAGTTTGAAGGAAGAGGTGGAATCAGTTTCCTTTAGTTGTGGGAAGAAGAGGAACGGATGCCCTTCTGGGAAAAGAATGGGATGAGTCAGCTTGAGGGGGCAGGTAGAACACGTTCCCCTCAGTTTGGGGGAAGACGTGGGAGGGGGCCCCTCAGCTTGAATGAAAAACGGAGATGATCTCTCTTCGGGGCGAGATGAGCTGAATGCCCTTCAGATTTGGGAGGAAAGTTGTTTGTAGGGAATCAATAGGCTGAGTTTTCCACAGGTTCCCTTCAATTCATAGAAAAGGTGATAATAATTCTCTCTAGTATGAAGGAAACGAAGGGCCAGATGCCCCTTTGTTTGGGAGATGAAGAACAACCTCCTTTTCTGCCTGGAATGAACTGGGCTTAGTTTGGGTCTTGGGGTCTTTGGGGATGTTGGGGTCAGCGTCCACCATGGCTTTAGGGAACCAGTGCGCGTGCGCAGACCTGGCCCAGGGCCAATAGGGGGTCCCAGGCTTGAGAGGGCGGCAAGGAAGGCTGCGGAGCACCGCCCCCTGCTGTCTGCACCACGCTGCGCCGGGGCCATCAGCCTCCGCACCAGGGGCGGGCTGCTAGCCACCCGGAGGCGTTAGGGGTGGACGAGCCGCACCCCTCCCGCCCAGACTGCGCCCCGGCGGACTCTTCTCTCCCGCAGCGGGCTGTCTCTGGAGGGCGGAGGCCGCTCACATCTCTGAATCCGGTGGGGGTGGTTTGGGGAGAGTAGACTCCAAGGAATAGGTGCGGGACTTGGGGCAGGGCTGCACTGGGGAATTTCCGAAGCTGGGACTGGCGTGGGTGGAAGCAGAAGGGGATCCCGACTACGGGCGTCCGGCGAAATATCTCGGAGCCCTGACCTGGCTTGTAGGTATCGGAGCCGGGATTGGGGGGAGCGGACCCCACGTGCCTGTGACGCGGGGGCGCCCGGTAGGCGGCGACGGCGACGCTGGGCCGGCAGCAGTGGCGAGCCAGAGGGCGGCTGGGCAGGCAGCAGGATGCTGCGCGCTGCACTGCCCCTGTTCTCGCTGCATCTGGCCGGGGCGACCGAAGAGCCATCCCAAAAGCCGGGGCTCCCGGGCGAGCCTTCCCCGGGCTTGGCGCTCTTCCGCTGGCAGTGGCACGAGGTCGAGGCTCCCTACCTGGTGGCCCTATGGATCTTGGTGGCCAGTCTGGCCAAAATCGGTGAGTGCGTGTGTGCGTGCGCCAGGCCCGTGGCCAGCAGCAGACCCACCCCAAAGCCCCCCCAGTACCTAGCTCCGGGCCAGCTTCTTGCCTAGTGGGGGGACTTAGGTTCTGATTCCACAAATCTGGGCTCTCACTCAGTTCATCAGCTGCCTCCTGCAGCTCGCTCTCCTAGTGTCCTCCCGTGGGAGCTCTGAGAATTTGCCTTGCTGAAGGGCTGTCCCCGCTCTTCCCACCTCCATCTTTAGGCTTCTTTGCCCTCTCTGCTCTCCTCTTCCCCTTACAGTAAGCCGGCCTCAGTCTGGTCTTGCCTCCGCCAATCCCCAGCTAATCAGATACCTCTGTTAGTGGTGAGCACACGTGGAGACATTGAGAGGATGGTATTCTCTAGAGAGCCCAGGCATCCTAGTCCTGAGGAGGCATCCTTCCCTAGAGACCACGTTCAAGTGTCCATTCTCGGCTTGGTTTTTTGTTGTTGTTGTTGTTATTGTTGTTTTTAGTTAAGCAGGCCTGGGCCGGATTAGTACCCACCACTCCTGGTGCTCAGGTCCTGCCTCTAACCACTGAGCTACAGGCGCCCATTCTCTTGGGTGGGATACTAAACTGCCGCTTTCCCTCTAGCTCTCCTTTACTCCCCACTTAGAGATGCCACCTTCTTATGCTAGTTGTGGGACCCCCTTTTCCCCATCGGAATTCACAATCCTCCCACTTCAGGGTATAAGAAAATTCCATCTATGGTGGAGGAGGGCACTGTGTGTTGCCTACCAGAGATGCTTCTATTATATCCAACCTCCTTCAGTCTTCACAGCATTGAAGGTTGTTCTTTAGACTCCTTTTTCCCTGAATAGAGCTCCTTTTCCCTGCCTCTGCTCCTTCCTCCTGCCTTCTAAGCAGCCAGTGGTTCCTCCTCCACCAAGACCCTCCTCCTCCCTGTTGTGCAGGCTCTGCTGTGGGGGTGACTAATTATAGAAAAGCGTTGCTACTCACTCCCCAACTATGCTGGCACAATCTGTACTCCAGTCTCACCAATACAGCCATCATAGAATCACACAGCCTAGACTTAGCTCCCCTTCTCTCCCAGGGATACTCTGGGGGCTGGGTAGAAACAAAAGAACTTTCCACCCTGCTGTGACAGCTTAGTATTAATAATGGAAAGCAGGACTCAAAATGCTTTTAGGGAGCCTAGTTCTGCCAGAGAATGGCTTTTGTGATGGGTCTAGGATTGCAGGGCTGGGGTTGGTACATGAAGAGATGAAGATGAAATAGAAGGGGTTCCAAGGTAGGGATGAGTATGGAGAGATCTGTTGCTGAGCTTACCCTAGAGGCCCAGCAGCAATGAGATTAAGAAAGGAGGGAGCCTCAGCTTTGGAGCCACCACTCAAGTTTGCTGAGAAGTCTGTGAACTGCAGAAGAGTTCCTGTCTTGGGGTTTATAGCAACAACTGGAGTCCCCCCACCCCATAAGCCATAGCGCTTTTTTAGTTTGGATGACACCTCCTATGGAGGTAGGAGAAGAGATAGATCCTCCTTCTCACTAGCTAAAAAATATCCTCAGCATGGGGAGAAGAGATAGGCAGAATACCTTAGGAATACCTTCTCCCAACCTCCTTGCTAGGAATTTTTTTCTCTTTTAGTCAAAGGATATTTATGTAGAGCCCACTATATGCCAGGCATTGTCCTAGGGCCTCTAGGTGCAGCTTTCAAAGGACACTATCAGCTTGGTGCCTGTGGCTCATGGGCTAAGGCGCCAGCCACATACACCTGAGCTGGCGGGTTCAAATCCAGCCCGGGCCTGCCAAACAATAATGATGGCTGCAACCAAAAAACGGCCGGGTGTTGTGGCAGGCGCCTGTAGTCCCAGCTACTTGGGAGGCGGAGGCAGGAGACTCGCTTGAGCCCAGGAGTTGGAGGTTGCTGTGAGCTGTGATGCCACA
>CAUYRH010176936.1:0-12368 GCA_963574655.1 Perodicticus potto | reverse complement strand
TCTGTACAAATTAGTTAGACCTGGATTCTCTTTTTTTCTCTCTCCCTCCCTCCTTCTCTCCTTTCCCTTGTTCCTTCCTTCCCTACTTTCTTTCTTTTTTCTTCATTATATTATTATTCATGAGGCAGCCCCTCACTATATTACCCAGGTTACGGTGTCATGGCATCAGCCTATCACACAAAAACATGCAACTCTTGGGATGAAGGGATCCTCCTGCCTCTGCCTCTGGAGTAGCTGGAAGTAAAGACAAGGGCCATAACCCTTGACACCCTTTTCTATTTTAGTACTAACTGGGTGTGTCATTGGGTCTGAGGGTATCCTGCTGTTGCTCAGACTTTTCTCCAAACCCTGAGCTAGGGGATCAGCCCAACTTGGCCTCCCAGTGCAACCAAATAATATAGTCATGTGTGGCAAATGTCATTGAGCTCTACTTAAGGGGCTCTAAGGGGCTTTGAGGAGTGTCCAATCCTCAGGTCCCAGTGACACATAGCAATTACATCAGGACTGTTTTGTATATCCGTGGTGGCAGACATCAACACATTTATGCCCACCTCTCTTTTTTGCTTATCATGTTACAATAGTGATTGTATATTGAACCTGTGGCCCAAAATAACTCTTCAACTTTCTATGTGGCCAACAAGCCAAAAGTTTGGACACACCTGGCAAGCAGATCAGGAATGTTGGAATGTTCCAGATGGAATCAGAAGAAAGAACTTCAGGTATGGAGTACACTACTGGACACATTTTCAATCCAGATTACGAGAGAGGACCTTCAGTTCGACACTTACCATCTAAAATAAGCTTATTATAGAGACAGAAATAAAATCTCAGGAAAAGAATAACTGAGAATTGTGTGACATAACTGTCAGGTCTGTGAAATCACTGTCTAGTCTAATCTTTGGGCTTGGGTTTTTGGTGATAACATCTCAGGGCAGCACTAGACATAAACCATAACCTTTCACTTGCTTACAAATCCATGACGTGAAAAGGAAAGGAAGGGTTGTTAAATCCCTTGGCTGGATATACAAACAAGCTTTTGGAAGCAGGAATTGAGTGTTGAGAACAAATCCCTTACTTTTGTAGCATTTTGAATCCAATGACAAACCCAGGTAGCAATTACATGTGCTTAGCCAGAATAAAGTTAAGCATAAACAGGGTAACCCAGGACAATGCCCATTGTGATGTCATCCACAGAGACCATATATTGACTTCAATCTGTCATGTACTGGAATTCAGACTTCTCATGAAAAATACTAAGTGGACTTTTCTGATCACTTCTGCTAATATCCTTCAAGGGATTGAACCAGGACACTTCTTAGCCCTCCATCCACAGACAGAGAAGTGATCTCCCATTTTGGCCTAATTGATTCTGTTGATGGTTGAGATTCCCAGAACTAGGCTGTCAAAACATATTAGATTCTGTCCAGCAATAAGACTCAGGCTGCATCACAGCTGTCATAACTTCACGGAGTCACTTATATAGGACAATGTTTGTTTTTTGCTTGTTTTTTTTTTTTTTTTTATTTTCATGGAGACAGAGTTTTGCTTTGTTCCCCTCAGTGGACTTCCATGTCATCACAGCTAACAGCTAGCTCCTACTCCTGAGCTTAGGGGATTCATTTGCTTCATCCTATAGAAAAGCTGGGTCTATATGATCTCATCACAACACCTGGCTATTTTTTTTGCAGTTTGGCCTGGGCCAGGTTCTCACTCACCATTGTCATATATGGGACTGGAGCCCTACCCTCTTTGCCACAGGCAAGGCCCCTGGAACGCTATTTTAAGGACACTTACTCCAAAACATCCATATGAGATAAGCTTATAAATTTACTATGCCTGGCTACAGTCTAAATTTGGTCATAGTTTAACAGGTCTTAAGCATGTCTACTTTGTTTGAACCATCAAGGTAATTCTGATCTTTTTAGGTGATAAAAATCTTGGCTGATTGGTTTGTTGGTTTGTCTGTGCATGTTTGTGTGTATGGGTATTTCTGAGATATACTTTTTGTATGTGGCCCAGGCCAGTTTTTGTAGCTTAATTCTAG
Organism: Perodicticus potto; assembly: GCA_963574655.1. NCBI lineage: Eukaryota > Metazoa > Chordata > Mammalia > Primates > Lorisidae > Perodicticus > Perodicticus potto. The sequence continues at coordinate 10,324 of CAUYRH010176936.1, read as the reverse complement.
ATCATAGCAGCTTCAAACACCAGGACTCAGCAATCCTTTTGCCTGAGACTCCCATGTGGCTTGGAATCCATGTGCGTGTTGCAATGTCTAGATGATTTTCCAATTTTAGTAGAGACAGCACCTGGCCCTTGCTCACTCCATTTTCAGCAACTCCTCGTTCAAGAACTCCACTCAGCTCAACTTGCCCGAGGTCTGAGATTATATGTGTGAGCCACAAAGTTTGGTAAATTTCTCTTTCTTTTTTTCCTTCCATCTCTCCCTTCCTTTGCCCCTCCCTCACTTTATCCCACCTTCCTCCAGTAGTCTCTCTCTCATTCACTTGCTCTCCCCATTCCTTTCTTTCCTTCATTCCTGCCTTTTCTGTATCTCTCTACTCTATACCTTAAGGGAAACTTCTCTAGTAACAAACACACAAACTGTTCGAGTGATCCCTGAATGTGTAATCTTGAATTCTATACTTTAAATGGCATAATTGTGAAGTGGGTAAATTATATCTGAATAGAGTTGTTATTTTTTAATGTATGGGCTGTTATCTATGAGGAAAATTGAGAACAAACTTCACCAAAACATAAGCATATGTGAGTACCATAGCTCACACCTATAATCCCAGCAATTTCAGAGGCCAAGTCAGAAATATCATTGGAAGCTAAGGGTTTTCAGAGAAGACTTACAAACACAGTAAGACCTAACTTTTCCAATAAATAAGTGCAAATCTTCCCCAGCAATGGTGTCACAGGCCTGTATTCTCAGATGCTGAGAAGCATAAACTCAGGAGGATCTCTTGAGCTTAGCAGCTTGCATTTTCTTGAGCTATGAGGATACCAATGTGCTTTTCTGGGGCAAAGGGGTAACTCAGCATTCAATCTAGAAGAGAGATACTGTGTAGGTACAGGAATAGTCTGGTAGGATACAAAATATTTTACAGACATATTCCAAATGGGATTTATTACCAGGATTGCCAGTCCAGCTCAATATGGGAAAATCAACTAATAGAACATACTACATTAATAAAATCAATAAGGAAAACCACATGGTACCCTCAAGAGACACAGAAAAGACTTTTGACAGAGGCAACATATCTTTTTGGTAATATCCATTACAAATATTAGACAGGAGAAGGCACCTGTTGCTCAGTGAGTAGGACGCTGGCCCCATATTCCACGGGTGAATGCTTCAAACACGTCCCCAGCCAAACTGCAAAAACAACAACAAATAAAATCTTAGATGAGAAGGGAACATCTTTAGGACTACTAATGGGATTTACAAATGGCTGGATACATATAAATTCATTCAGAAGTAATGAACTGCACATTTATGTTCCAGTAGGAATGAACCTTAAAATAATTCTGATAAGGGAGGAAGGCCACTTACAAAACATGACACAGAGCATGACTGAACTCAGAAGAAAACATCAAGACAAGGCCAATTATATATTGGACTAGGTGATACTCAGGGAAGGGTTATGGGGAAGTTAAAGTGACTGCTAGGAGGTATTGACATTCTTTGTGTGGGAGAAAAGACAAAGTTCTAAAAATTAGATTGTGATGATAGCTGTACAATTGTGTGACTACACCAAGAAACACAGAATTGTATACTTTCAAAGGGTGAAATACTTACTTCAATGAAGCTACTTGAAGATGTTTTCCAAAACTTGAGATGCTCAAAAGCTTCACAGCATGAGAAATACTCAGGTTATGAAAGTACTTGAGAGACAGTCAACCCTATTTCCCTGCTCACACACAGGTTACCATGAATTGACATGAAAGGCACATAGTTCCATCTTGCTGAAGTTGTAGTTTACCTTATCCTTGAGACATATTCTGACAACTTCCCCCCTGAGTAGAGTGTCCTGAAGTCATCATAGCTAACTGAAAACTAAACTCCAGGTTCAACAAATTCAATTGACTCAGCCTCCTGTGCATGCAGGAGTCCAGGTACTCACCCATGGTGCCCAGTTACTTTGGACCACCCATTTCTGCCTCACAGAGCTTTAGTATTACAGGTTTGAGCCTCCACTCCAGACCTTCAATTTGGGATATTTTTCAAACTATGTTTGGTGGCCAGTGGTGGTGCTTCATGCCTGTTATCTTGGCACTTTGGGAAGGCCTGCCAGTTTTATTGGCTGAGTTTATGAATTGGAGACCAGCCTCAGTACTATTGAGATCCCCATCTCTGAAGAATAAAAAACAGCCAGAAGTAATACAGGGGCCTAGAGTTCCAGCTAAAGGGAATAGATTCGCTTGATGACTACCCTTGAAGTTTACTCTGACATATGATACCAGGGAACTTTACCGAGGGCAATAAAAGGAGACTCAGTCTCAACACATAAATGGAGAAAAACATTGGTAGGGAAATAACATTTCATTTTTACTTTTTACCATGAATCTAGAGTTGAAAAATTTCCCCTAGATTAGATGTCAAATAGAGAAATTATTCTCTCATAGTGAAATTATTTTCCTACAGCCTCTATTAATAAACCCTTTGGATTTTATGTAAATATGACCCTTTGATATCCTAGATTCTTGTAGTTACTGGAAACTGCACACACAATGACTTATTGACTCAAATCAGGCTTTTCCTAGGCACACTAAAATATCCAGAGGATATCCTCCACCTCTTCTCTTCAACTCCTTCAATATGGGCCAATATTCCCTTGCCCCAATCAGTCTGAACCCCGGGACCAGACATCACTGGAGAACACATACCCATCAGATTGACTGGCAATAACCTAACAAACCATTCCCAAACCCACTTGTCCTGACTCTGTTCCCTGCCTCAGGGGCCACAATAAATCTCCACCTTTATGTAGTCCCATATTCCATCTACCTAATGACCTCTCCTCATACTGTAGCTCTTAGAAACTGTCTATACCAATTTTTTTTTCTTTCTTTATTTTCTTTTCTTCTTTTCTTTACTTTATTTGTTTCTTTTCTTCTTTCTTTCTTTTTCTTTCTTCTCTTCTCTTCTCTTCTCTTCTCTTCTCTTCTCTTCTCTTCTCTCTCTCTCTCTCTCTCTCTCTCTCTCTCTCTTTCTATCATTATTTGTCATCAGACAGCCTCTTACTATTTTGCCCAGGCTAGAGTGTTATGGCATCAGCCCTAGCACACAGCAACACTCAACTCTTGGGATTAAGGGATTCTCCTACCTCAGCCTCTGGGGTTGCTTGAAGTAAAGGCAAGGGCCACAACCCTTGATAACCTTTTGTATATTAGTACAAACTGGGTGTGAGATTGGGGCAGAGGGTATCTTGCTGTTGCTCAGCCTTGTCTCCAAACCCTGAGCTAAGGGGTTCAGCCACCCTTGACCTCCCAGAGAAACCAAATATTTTAATCATGTGAAGCAAAATTCATTGAGCTCTACTTAAGAAATGGCATTATCAGGGGATGGGAGTGGTGTCCAATCCTCAGACCCTAGTGAGACATAGTGATTATATTTTGCCTATCCATGGTGGAATGTATCACCACAGTTCTGCCCACTTTTATTTTTTGATTCAGATTTCATTAGTGACTGTATATTGAATATGTGACCCAAAATAACTCTTGAACTTCCTATGTGCCCAGGGGAAAAAAAAAAAAAAAAAAAAGTTTGGAAACCCATGGCCTGGAGGTCAGGAATGTTGGAACTTTCCAGATAGGCTAAGATTTCCCATTGTCAGAAGAAATAATTGCAGATATGGAGTGCACTGTTGGACCCATTGCCTAACCAGATTTTGAGAGACAACCTTCAGTAGGACACCTACCTTCTGAAACAAGCCCATTCTGGAAAAAATAAATAAAATCTCAAGAATAGTCAAAGTGAGAATTATGCTATGTACCTGTCAAGTCTGTGAAATCACTGTATGATCTTTGGGCTTTGGTTCTTGGTGTGTAACATCCCAGGGCAGCACTAGGTATAAAACATACTCTTCTACATGCTTACCAATCCATGACGTGAATAGGAAAGGAACGGTTGTTGAATCCCTTGGCCGATATACAAACAAACTTTTGGAAGCAGGAATTGAGTGTAGTGAACAGAACCCCACTCTTTTTGTAACAGTTTGAACCCAATGGCAAACCCGCACAACCACTACACATGTTTAGCAGGAATAAGGTTAAGCTTAAAGATGGTAACCCAGGTCAACACCCATTCTGATGTCACCCACAGTGACCATGCAGTGAATTCATTCTGTTATGTCATGGTATCCAGGCTTCTGGCCAAAATATTAAGTGACCTTTTCTGCTCACTTCAACTGGTGTCCCTCAAGTGTTTGAATTAGGACAGGTCTTAGTCCACCATTCATAGACAGAGAAGTGATTTTCCATTTGTGCCTTATTGATATATTTTTGGTTGAGATTCCCAGAAGTAGGCTGACACAACTGTTGAAATATTGTACAACAGTGTGATTCAAGCTGCATCACAGCTGGAATAACTTTATGGAGTCACTGAAGTAGGGTGATATTTGTTTTTAGTGTTTTTTTTTTTTTTTTTCTCTGAGACAGTGTTTCACTTTGTCAGACTTGGTAGAGTGGCGTAACATCACAGATCACACCAAACTCCTACTCCTGAGCTTAGGTGATGCTTTTGATTTAGCAGCCTGATTGGCTGGGACTACCGGAGCCCACCACAACACCCTGCTATTTTTCTTACAATTTTGCCAGAGCAGAATTCGAACTCACCAACCTCGCTTTATGGGCATGGCGTCCTACACAGTGAGGGACAGGAAATGACCGTGGGATGCTATTTCAGGGACCTGTTTGAACCCTACCCCAAAACATCCATTTAAGAGAAGTTTACAAATTTACCATGCCTGGCTACAGTCTCAATTTGGTCATAGTTTCACAGGTCTTATGCATGTCTACTTTACTTGAACCATCAAGATAATTCTGGTCTTTTTAGATTAGGAAAATCTTTCTTGGACGGTTTGTTGATTTGTCTGTGCATGTGTGTGTGTATGGGTAAATTTGAGGTACAGTTTCTCTATATGGCACAGGCTAGTTTTTTGTGGCCTAAGCCTATAACATAACAACTTCATACTCCTGGATTCAGGCAATCCTCCAGCATGACATTCCCATGTAACTAGGACTACAGGTGCCTGTTGCAATGCCTAGATGATGTGGAGTGTTAAATTCTACCTCCAAAGAGTTGTTATTTTTTAATCTGTGGGATGTTATCTATGAGGATTATCAAGAAAAATCTTCACCAAAACGTAAGCATGGATGAGCACCACAGCTTACACCTATAACCCCAGCCATTTCAGAGCTCAAGGCTGAAAGATAAATGAAAGTTAAGGGGTTTCAGACCATACAGAGCAACATGATCATCAACATACTAAAACCCCACTTGTCTGAAAAATAAGTTCAATACTTTCCAAGTAGTGGTGGAATGGGCCTGTACTCACAGCTGCTGAGAAGCATAAACTCAATATTATTTGTGGCTAACAGCTTGCATTGCCTTGAGCTATGATGATACCAATATATTTTTTAGTTTTTATTTTTTTGTAGAGACTGAGTCTCACTTTATTGCCCTCAGTAGAGTGCCTTGGTGTCACAAAGATCTCATACAACTCCAACTCCTGTGCTTAGGTGATTCTCTTCCGTCAGCCATGTAAGTAGCAGAGACGATAGTTCCCTGCCAAAATGCCAGGCTATATATCTGTTGCAGTTTGTGTAGAGCCGTCATTGAACCTGCCACCCTAAGTATATAAGGTCAGCCCCATACTCACTGAGCCACAGGCCCTGCCCAACCATTGTATATATTGTGGGCAAAAGGGGAAATGCAGAGTCAAACCTATAAGAGATATACTGTATAGATGCCAGAAATGTCTGGGGGCATATAAAATATTTTGTACATGTTTCCTAAATGTTACTTATATCTGGGATTGCTAGTTTATCTCAATATGGGTAATCAACTATTTGACCTCACCTATAAAGCATATCGCAAGGGTACAAGTGAAATCTATCAAGTATTGAACACAAATGTCTTAACACTGTGATTAATAAATGAGGTGAAAGCTATGTTAATTAGTAGGATGTAAGAATTCCAATTTGTATAAATAACACATTGAATCCCACAAAGGCATAAATACATTCATGGTCTATGTATATATGATTAATACAAAAAGAAAAGAAAACATAAAAAAAACCACACTACATTAATAGAATCAGTAAGAAAAACCACATAGTGACCTCATCAGACAGAGAAATGAGTTTTGACAGAGGCAACATATCTGGTTGATAAAATCTTTTAAAAATCTTCTATCGGGGCTGTGGAGGGTCCGGTTTCTCCTCTGCCAAGGACAGAGGCCAACATCAGCCCCTGAGGACCAATGTCAGGACATTGAAATGCAGACCTCATGAGCAAAGGGTTGTCTGAGGCAGTACCTTCTTGTGTGGGGCACACTCCCAGGGTGGGGCTAAGTTAGAATAGCTGCTTTTGTGAGCTCAAGATATAACCAGAACCCAGGGGAGCATAGCGGGAGCAAAAGCAGGCATGGCAGCACCAGCAGCCCAGGGAGGAGAAGAAACTGAGAGCCGTTTTCAAGCTCTAAGTGTGCTTGCCCCAACACAGACTGCAGTGGTGCCTAAGATGCCAGTCCCATGAGAATTGTTGCAGTGACAACAGCACAGGGTGGGGCTGAGTCACAGTTTCTGTGAACTGAAACAACGCCTGGCCCACATGGGAGTACAGCTGGGACAGAAATACCAATTCTGTGAGAATATAAGTGGCAACCACATTAATCTGGGATGGGGCTGGAAATGAGTTAAACTCCCCACCTTCCATTAAGCATCCGAGTTTTCCAGGCATTAGATCCCACTGCCAGCTGGTGGGAGAGTGCACCAGCTTGGACAAGGAGACATAGGACTCTTGGGGTCTCAGGAAGTAGCCAACTCCTGGAGCATCTGCTCATTGGAGGTAACTGGGTCACAGCATTGTGGGATTGCCAGTGACTGGGTGTGACACAGTTGCAATGTACGGAAGGAGGCATCAACCTTCCCAGAGTAATTCATTTGCTGTGCAGGCCATTCTGCCTCCACAGAGCACTGGATCAAGTCATAACCCTGCCAGCAGATGTCCGATATCTTGTTGCTTGAGAACTATTCAACTCTCTAACTTGAGACTGTCTGCTGACCTGGACAATTGATTTGGAACTCTTGACCTGGGCCAATCACCTGAGGACCATCCAAGGTGTAACCCTGGTTGTGTTGTTGTGGGAAGGTTTGATTTTCCTTTTCTAATTTTTGCCCTTGTGGGAAGTGGGCTGTCTTAGATGTTTTTATTTCTCCACAGCTGAGACTTCAAGCAAGAGTTGCTGATTCATGAGGATTGTAAAGAGACCATATGAAAGCAAGACAGAGTCACTTATACCCACCACACTAAGCAGGTCCCCATTGTCTTACAACATAGTCATGTATGGGTCCTTTGCAAAGCTGTACAGGAAAACCTGCAATCACCAGTCCCATCTCTTGGACCAAGGGTTGGTTAATAACTACTCCAGGAGCCCCCAAACCCATTTCACCTTATCTGCTCATCTAGCCAAATGGTGAAAAATAATAATGTGTTGCAATCAGTGGAAAAACTCCGGCAACATGATTCATCAGAGTAGATCAACTCCTCCAAGGAACAACAAGACGGACAAACTAGAAGGTCCCATTCATAAACAAATGCCTCAGATGTCAGAAATTAAATTCCAAATTTGGATGGCAAATACAATTAACAGAATGGATTTAAAGTTGGAATTAGAAATTCAAGGAGAATTTCAAAAGTTGTCTGAAGAATTCAATGAATTCAAAGACAAAATCACCAAAGATTTTGACACATTGAGGCAAGAACTTGCAGACCTCTAAGAGCTGTAGAATCCCTCAGTAGCAGAACAGAGCAGGCAGAAAAAAAGATTTATGGCATTGAAGATATGGCTTTTGAATGCTCCCAAACACTGAAAATGGAAGAGAAGTGGAGAACCAAAACGCACCATTCTCTCAGAGAATTCTGGGACAATTTGAAGAAAACTAATATTTGCCTTATAGGAATTCCTAAAGCCAACGAGGTTGCTTTGAAAGGCCCAGATGCTCTACTTAAAGAGACAATCTAGGAGAACTTCCCAAACATGCCAGGAGATTCTGAAATCCAGATAGCAGACAGGTTTGTACCCTAGCACAACTCAAATCAAATAAAGCATCTCCAAGGCACATTACAATTAACCACACCAAAGTTAATGTGAAGGAGAAAATTCTGTAAGCAGACAGCCATAAGAAAAGCATAACCTACAACGGGGGGGGGGAGTATTAGAATGACTACAGATCTCTCTGCTGAAACTTTTCAATCTGGAAGAGGGTGATCATGAAACTTTAACCTCTTACAACAAAATAACTTTTAACCCAGGATTCTGTATCCAGCTAATCTAAGTTTCATTTATGATGGAGCAACTAAATACTTTAAAATATTCACCTATTGAAGGAATTTTCAAGAACTAAACCAGCCCTCCTGGATATTCTCAGACCTATCCTCCATAATGACCACCACAATCCTCTAACACCAAAGTAAACTCACTCAGAAACTTTTGGTCAAATTCCAACTTGTACAGTGTCAAAATGTCCATTGCATTTTGAAAAAATTAATACCCAAAAGACTAAAGGCTTATCAGCATTCTCAATTAATGTGAATGGCTTAAATTTTCCTCTAAACAGGCACAGGTTGGCTGAATGGATACAAAAACTCAGGCCACATATCTGCTTCATACAACAATCTCATCATGCCTTAAAAGATAAATATACTCAGTTAGAAGGGTTATTCATCTATTATTCAGGCAAATGGAAATCAGAAAAAAGCAGGTGTTGTAATTTTATTTGCAGATACAATGGTCTTTAACCAACAAAAGTACGGAAAGATAAGAATGACCACTTCATATTTGGTAAGGGTGACACTGAATATGATGAAGTTTCAATAATAAACATTTATGCACCCAACCAGAAAGCACCTCAATTTATAAGAAATGTTGTAACAGACATGAGCAACTTGATTTCCTCCAGCACCATAATAGTTGGAGATATTAATACCCCTTTGGCAGTATTAGATAGATCCTCTAATAAGAAACTAAGAAAAGTGCTGTACCCATGGCTCAGTGGGTAAGGCAACGGCCTCACATACTGAAGTGACTGGTTCAAACCCAGCCACAGCCAAATTGAAACAATAACAAATAAATATCCAGGCATTGTGGTGGGCACCTGTAGTCACAGGTACTTGGGAGACTGAGTCAAGAGAATCGCCTATGCCCAGGAGTTGGCAATTGCTGTGAGCTGTGTAATGCCTCATCACTCTACCTAGGATGATAAAATGATACTTTGTCTCTACAAAGAAACAAACAAACAAACAAAAAAACAAACAAAAAAGAAAGAATCTAAGCAATGAAATTTTACACTTAACCTTAACCATTCAACAATTGGATTTGACAGACATCTACAGAACATTTCATCCTAACAAAACTAAATACACATTCTTCTCATCACCCCCATGGAACATACTCCAATATTCATCACAATTTAGGCCACAAGTCTAATCTCAGAAAATTTAAAAGAATAGAAATTATTCTGGGGGCATTGCCTGTGGCTCAGTAAGTGGGGCACTGGCCCCATATACTGAGGGTAGTGGGTTCAAACTTGGTCCTGGCTAAAATGAAACAAAAAGCAGCTGGGTGTTGTGGTGATTGCCAGTAGGCCCAGCTACTCAGGATGCTAAATCAAGTGAATCATGGAATACAAGTTGAACTCAGTAACTACATGAATCTGCATTCTCATATAAAAACATGGAAACTAAATAACTATACACTGAATGATAATTGAATCAAAGATGAGATTAAAAAGGAAATAACCAAATTTATGAAACAAAACAATAATGAAGACACAAATTACCAAAGTCTCTGGGATAGCACAAAGTCAGGCCTAAGAGGGTAATTTATAGAATTGCAAGCATTCCTCAAGGGAACACAATGAGAGGAAGTTAACAACTTAATGGGACATCTCAAACAACTGGAAAACGAAGAACATTCTGATTCCAAACCCAGCAGAATAAAAGAAATAACAAAAATTAGACCAGAATTAAATTGAAAACAAATGCATTATACAACAGATTAATAGATCAAACAGTTGGTTTCTTGAAAAGGTCAGTATAATAGAAAAAACTATAGCAAACCTAACCAGGATTAAAAGAGTGAAATCCCTAATTTCATCAACCAGAAATGGCAAACACTAAATAACAGTAGAGTCCTCATAAATTAAAAACATCCTCAATGAATATTAAAAGAAACTATTATATGAAATATGAAAATATGAAGGAAAAAACTAATACTTGG
>CAUYRH010176934.1:0-23293 GCA_963574655.1 Perodicticus potto | reverse complement strand
AATGTTCTCACATAGTAATGAGAAAGTCTCTTGAATGTTATCGCAATCAGGTTGATGAAAATATCTCCGATTGTATCTGAAGCCCGCACACTGTACCCCATGATTGAATTATTGTACACAGCTATGATTCAATAAAAAAATAAAATAAAATAAAATAAAAAATAAAAAAAAAATTAATAAAGTAAATGTAAGATACATCAAAAAAAAAAAGCTGGAGACTTTCCATATTTTGTATTATCTTGGATGGAGTTGAAGCACATTCTTCTTATTAAAGCATCACAAGAACAGAGAAGCAAGAATCCAATGTACTCAATTCTGATATGAGGACAATTGATGACCTAGTACACAGGGGATGGGAGAATAGAGGAGCAGAGAAAGGGAAGGAGGGAGAGACGTGGGTGTGTCATGGTGTTTGACACACCTCTTGGAGATGGGACATAATTATAAGAGGGACTTTATCTAATAAATACAATCAGTGTATCCTGGTTCTCTGTACCCTCAATGAATACCCAACAATAAAACAAAAATGGAAAAAAGAAACAAATGTTATTGAGAGAATTGATAATTGTAATGGAGTTCTATTCATCTTATTTTGTGAAAGTCCTTTGCTGAGTTTTATCATTTGCATCATTGTGGAATCTAGGTTTTGTCTTTTAGTTTCTGAGTGTTTAGTTTTCTCTTGGTCCATTATGATGGTTAGTGTGTAGAATATGTCTATTTTCTGTAGAGCTGGTCTTTTTGTGACAAACTTCCCCATTGCTTACACACCAGTAAAACATTTGATTTCTTCATCAATTTTAAAGCTTATCTTAGCAGGAGATAGAATTCTGGGCTGAAAATGGTTTTGTTTAAGTAGGTAAAGTGTAGATGACCATTTTCTTCTGGCTTGAAAAGTTTCATTTGAGAAGTCTGCTGCCACCCTGATAGATTTGCCCGTGTAAGTGAATTGGAGTTTACTCTTGGCTGCTTTCATATTGACTTTGGAAAGGATCATGACAATGTGTCTTAGAGAAGCTCTGTTTGAGTTTAGATGATTTGGAAAGTTCAATATGCCTCTCAGTGGAGTCTGTTGGAATCCGTGGTGATACTTGGGAAATTTTCATTTATGATATCCTCTAACAGGGCTTCCATTCCTCTGGGGCATTCTTCTTCCTCTTCTGGAATACCTATAATTTGTATGTTTGAAATCCCATAATTCCCTCAGTGAATGTTCCACTTTCTCTTTTTTTCTGTCTCCTGTTATCTCAAGAACTGTATCCTCTACCTCAGAGATTCTTTCTTCTGCACAGTCTAATCTTTCATTGATACCTTCTATTGCATCTTTAAGTTCCATGATTGACTGCTGCAATTCCTTAAGCTCCACTACATTATTTCTATATTTTTCATATTGTTCATCTCCTATATGATTCTGTTTTTGAATTTCCTTTTGATTATTTTCCACTTTCTCAGCAATTTCCTTCATTATTTTTATCATCCATATTTTATATTTCCTTTCTGTTATTTCTAACTTATATTTATAGGTGGACTCCTCTGCTGTAGCTACCTCATGATCCCTTGGGGGATTTGCTCTGTTCTGGTTTTTCATGGTGCCAAGATTTTTCTGGTGTTTCTTGTTCATGAGTGTTTTCTTTTTGTCTGTTTCTTTACCCTACTTTTTCCTTTCACTTTCTCCTCCTCTTTAAGTTGCCATGCCTCTGACCTAAGATGTTGAAGTGTCCTTTTCGTATAGGACCAAAAGGAAGGGAAGAGTGAAGAGCAAGATGGAGGAAAGATAAAAAAAGAGAAAAGAAAAAGGAAAGAGAGTGTAAAAGAGAAGACTGACAAAAAGAATAGAAGAATCGAAAGAGACACAAGAGTAATAGTGGTGTACATTAGGGCACTTTGACCCACACTCACATATCCCAGCCTTTGGGCAGCTGGATTGGGTGGATCCTTTGAGGCTGGGAGCTCTTTGCCAGCCCAAAAATACACAAGACCCCCAACTCCAACTAATAGAGCAGAAAAATAAAAATAGTATAATTCAAAATAAAACAAACAAAAAGCCTCAAGGGATAAAAGTGGGAGGGAAAAGTAACAGGAGCACAAAAATTAGCAAAAACAGAGCATGTGTTGCTCAAATCTCCCCACGAGTGGCTGCTCTGATTATCAGGTGTGCCAGAACTGGCCTCACACTAGGACCCTGAGGGTTGATCCTGCCTGGCAGCTTTCCCACAATGATTGCACCTGGCCTGCAGCCTAACCATGAGCACTCTGCTCCATTTGGTGCCTCATTCCCCTCCCCTGGGCCCCTAGGAGCTGTTCAAAATCACTCACTCACTTGTCCAGGGTCTCTCAATTTAACTCGACCAAGTGCCCAGGCCCCAAAACAAACAAATGAGCAAACAAACAAATAAACAAACCTCCAGGGCAGGACTCCTTTGTCTGTAAACTGCTGCCCCTACTGCCACACTGGCTGACCTCTGCTGGCAGGCAAGTACTCACCCTTGTGCCACTTCTCCAATGCTTTTGACTTCTTGGGGTCCTGAAGTCTTCTGGTGCCTCTCTGTTCCCCCAGAGGGATGTTTCTGGGCAAAGCCCCATAGGAAGAAGTGCCTGGAGTCCTTTCCCCCAAGTCTTACCACGTGCAGCTGTCTCTAGTTTGCCATCTTACTTCCAGCTCCCTAGAATCCAGTTTTGATTTTTCATGTTGCCAGCATTCTTTTTCTAGTTTCCTTCTTCAGCTCAGGGTTAAAAAATTTTTAGATGTTGCTAATACCTTGTTGGAAACTCTCCTGTTTAACTTGAGTTAGCGGAAGTTACTAGATGGCTCTCTGGTAGCAGCTGGATGTGGGAATTGATAAACCTTAGCTGTGTGCCTTTATTTTATTCAGGTCTTAGTGAATGAGCAGCTTGATGCTGGTAGACTCCCTGAATGGACTTTAGAGTTAGGATCACTTCAGGCACTGCTGCAGTGGTGGAAGCTCTGAGTTAGAGTTTTGGGGACTGGGTGGAGCACTGGAGACTTCAGGATGGTGTCTGTGGCCTGCCCTCTCCCTTCTCACCTTCTGTGTCCCAGTTCCATCAGTCTCCATGCTCAGATCCTCCTGGACTCTACAGGGGAAGCGCTTGGTTTCAGGCCATCAGGTATGACTTAGAGAAGCAAAAAGTTGAACCACTTCTTCCCAGCACACTGCAGGCCTGGTGTGGTGCATCTGATAGCTCAGGATGACCCTAGCTGATGTCCAGACCCCATTGTGCCTTCTGTCTTGTGAGATAAGTCTACACAGACTTCAGGTTGTCTCTGGTCTGACCTGGGGGAGGTGGTAGTACAAGCCACCTGGCGGGTCAGTTTGCACAGTGCTGGCTGAGCATATGCATCAAATCAGCCTTCCCTGGCCCTATTTTTCTCTCATGCTGTTTTATATAACTCCTTGTCACCTCTTTCTTTGGTTTTATTTTCTGCTTCTCTGTTTTCACAATGCCAATTCTGAGAGGAGCAATGTAAATGGAGGCAGCTTGCAGCACTTTCCCCTGCTTTTCTTGGGAGCAATATGTTGGCAAACTGCTTCTAGTCTGTCTGTCATTTTTTTCCTCACCCCAACTCTATTTTCTGATGTTTGATTGATAATAGCTTCTAAGCCTTATCTCTTGCCCTTCCTCTTCTACCCCATATCTGGGCAAGCTACTAAGAAAGCTGATAAGAATTCACCCTCCTCAGATGCCTCCAGGAGTGTCAAAGCACTTACAACCTGCTTGTGTGTAGGAACCATCACCGTGGTCTCATCTCCTCACCTTCAAACAATCCTAAGTCCGTTTCCTTTCCCTGCTATCCAGAGATATTCTGGATTTTTCCCTTCTCCCCAGAAAGCCTCATAATATACATAATATACTTTTTTGTATCTTATAGTATACCTTTGTATCCACCTTGGTGTGTTTGTGGCATCATCAGTCTCGATATTTAAACCAGATTTTGCCTGGAAGGTCAATCTTGCTTCTGAAGGATGACCATACAGTTTTGTTGGAAAGTTCAACGGTGGAATTTTTTTACTTTAATATATTAAAGGTGAAAACATGATTACATTAATTTAAGTCTTTAAATGTACAATATCCATTTATAATAACAATTCTTAGGAACCTACCAATAAAATGGAATTACTTTAATCTGCTCAAAGAAAAAACTGCATATAATAAATATAAAAAAGAAACAAAATTATCATTATTTGCATGTCTTATTATTTGTAGATTGTCTATACAAAATTCCATAAAATATTTATAACAAATTAAAAGCATTAATCAAAGAAGTTAGCAAGTTTGTGGATATGTTATACAAAGTCAGTTATATTTTGTATACCAACAACTACATGCATATCATTCAAAAAAAGTAATAGAAAGGTACATCTTACAGTAGCAACAAAAGTTATAAAATATTAAGGAGTAAATATATGCAAGAAAAATATATGCATGTCCTTCATGATGAAACTTTATTAAAATACATCAAAGAAGGAGTAAATCCATGGAGAAATACACCATGATTTTGTGTAGAAAGAGTCAATATTATAAAGATGTCAATTTCTTCCAAATTGATCTTGAGGTTTATTGTAATTCCAACCAAGTTCTCAAACATGTTTCACTGGACATTGACAAGCTGATTATGAAATGTCTCATTTTTAATTTATGGAGGTGACTGAGTGAGGGCACAGGGAGGTGAATGCCACTGAAAGAAGAACTTACTGCTTAATTTCCTAAGAGAAGAGGGTATGCCACATGGTGCCACAGGGAAAACATTGGGTTGGTCTGGAGGCAGAAATAGGAGGGAAATGTAGGCCACAACATTTATTGAGGTTTCCTTGGAAAAGTCAAGGCAGAGCAGAACAAACAGCTTAGGATTGGCCAGGTTGAATAATTCCGGTGGGCTCTAGGCTATGAGGGTGGTCTCTATTTGCTTGATACTTGGCTCTGGGATGATTTCAGGGAGGGAAATATTGATTCTGTGTGGGAGTGCGAGTTTAAAAAGTGGGTATTTGGGGGCTTGACTTGTACATGAAAAGTGTGCCCCTTGCAGAGCCCTTTGTTACCTGCAGGAATTCATTCACCCTAGGAAAGACAGTCTCTCCTGATAGCAAAAAATTTTGAGATGTCAAATGTTATGAGGTATAGAAAATTAAAAACATTATTTGTATTTGGAAGAGCAAAGGGTTAAAAATTGTCGAGGCACTTATGAAAAAGAAGAATTATTTGAGGGTACTTGTTGGGTCAGATCTGAAGTGATATTTTAAAAATTTGCAGTAGTTTAGACAGCATAATATTAGTACAAGATTAGAAAATAGGTCAATGGAAGATAATGGGACAATCAGAAACAGAATTGTATAAGCTGGAACTTTGGTGTGTGACAGAGGGAGAGAATGCAGATCAATGGTAATAGGATTCCTACTGAATAAATAGTGCTTGAAAATTGGTTAACTATACAGAGAAAAAAGAAATGCACCACTACATAAAAATCAATTTCATATAATTAGAGTTAACTGTGAAAGACAAATTCATATACTTTTAAAAGATCTCTATGAATGTGAAATCTCTATGAATGGAAGGTACCTCCCTGAATTAGGGAAGGATTTTTTCATAATCTGAAGTATGAATATAATGTATATTAACAAAAACATGTATGAAAGGGCCTCTTTTGACTGCTGGTAGTAATATAAATTGGGACAAAGCTTTGTAAAACAATTTGCTATTGCCTCGTATAACCGAATATACGTATGCTGTTTGATGTAACAATGATGCTCCCAGGTATTGTTCAGTGTAAAGAGGGAAACTTACCTACTAAAGCTCTTGCAGATCATGAATAGGAGATTATGTGTAGGAATTTCCATTGTAGAATAGTTTGTAATAGCAAAGTCTAGAACCAATAAAATAGTCCATTGATAGAATAGCTAAGTTGTGGTGAATTCATAAAATTTAATTCAGCTAGCAAAATGAATGAATTGCATATATGTGTATTAACATGGATAAATTTTAAACACATAATGTTTAAGAAAGGAGATAACTCATAGATGAAGCTGTAAATATAATTAATTCCATTTATGTGGAGTTCAAGGACAGGAAAAAATAATTAATACATTGCTTTGTGATATGTACAAATGTTGTAATGAAAGTACAGAGAAAATCAGAGTTATGAATATAAAAAATATTAACATAGTAGTTTTTTTTTTAGAGTGAAAGAAAAATGAAGTTGAGAGGTCTTTTAGGTACTGTAAATAGATTTCTTAACCTGTAAGATAAATATACTTCATTTTCATAATATTTAATTTTATTTTCAACATTAAAATATAAGCATTTATTCTATAAATACTTTTGTACATATGATATATTTTACTCAAAAAATTATTTTGAGTTTTTTTCAAATTTATAATATACATATATAAATTTACTAGAATTGGCTTTTTTTGAAAAAATTATGGCCTTTATACTAGAAATGTTTTAAAAGTAGGTACTATCTTTAGTGACTTTAGAGTTGCATATATCATGATACAATTTAGTGTCAATATTATAAAAAATTGGGACCATTAGTATAAGGGGAAAATCTAGGGTATACGAACAAACTTTGCCACTTGGAACAGAACTTTTCTATTTATGTTCTTGGTTCTTCCATCTTTTAGGCAAAAAAAGAAAAAAAATCTTGCATTTTTTTTTTACATGGTGGTTATAAAAAGAATGATTAAAAAGAAGAGTGAAAATATGCTTCAAGAGTAGAAAGACTAGTACATCATTCTTGGCTAGTTTAGGTTTGGATAAAATAATGCTAAAATGATTGTGAGTATTAGTATGCTAAATAATAAAGCATTTCTAATTTGATAAAGGTCTAGGACAAGCCTTTAAAATTTTAATGTTTTATAATAGCTAATTCACACAAATATTTCAAATTTTAAAAGGTATTGAAAGAACATTTCATAACATTTCCTTCTCCCCTCTGTTTCAGTGCTATCAGACAACCAATGCAATTGTGTTCTTGTTTATACAATATTTCCAGATACATTTATGTTTATACAGCCAAACGCATATAATACATGTGCCTAAATCTCTTCTTGTATTCAGTATGCTTGAAGCTTCTATTTATAAATGAATCTAGAATAAATTCTTTTTCTATTCTATCTATAGTTTCTTAAGGTGGAATGTAATTGATTTAAGATATTTCTTTTTCTTTTCACCTTTTAAAAAAATGTTGGTGTTTGGTGGTGCCTGTGGCTCAGTGGGTAGGGCGCTGGCCTCATATACCAAGGGTGGTGGGTTCAAACCTGGCCAAACTATAACAAAAAATAGCCAGGCATTGTGGTGGGTGCCTGTACTCCCAGCTACTCAGGAGGCTGAGGCTGAAAATAAATAAATATATATATTAAAAAAAAAATTTAGTTTGTATGTTTAGAATAAATTTAATTCTAAATATCGTGTTACTTGCATTTCATGTATTTTGTTATGTTGTGTTTTTGCTTTTATTGCCACAAATACTTCTCTATATTCCCTTTTAATTTTTTTATTTCCTTTTTTCCACTAGATCATTGGTTAATTTCCTTCTTTTGTGATCAGAGGATATACTTTGTATGATTTCAATCCTTTAAATTTATTGAGGCTTGTTATGTGGCCTAACATATGGTCAATCGTGGAGGATGTTTCATGTGAGCTTGAGAAGAGTGTGTGTTCTGCAATTGTATGGAGAATGTTCTATATGTGTCTGTTAAGTCTAGTTTGTGTTTAGTGTTATTTGAATCTTCCATTTCTGTGCTGATCTTCTGCCTAGTTGTTCCATTCATTATAGAAAGCAGAGTACTAAAGTCCCCAACTGTTATTTTATTTTATTTATTTTATTTTTTTGAGACAGAGCCTCAAGCTGTCACCCTGGATAGAGGGCCATGGCATGACAGCTCACAGAAACCTCCAATTCCTGGGCTCAAGCAAGTCTCTTGCCTCTGCCTCCCAAGTAGCTGGGACTATAGGCGCCCACCACAAAGACCGGCCATTTTTTGGTTGCAGCCGTCATTGTTGTTTGGCGGGTCCAGGCTGGATTTGAACCCGCCAGCTCAGGTGTACGTGGCTGGCACCTTAGCTCCTTGAGCCACAGGCACTGAGCCTCAACTGTTATTGTTGAACTATCTATCCCTTTAATTCTATGGGGTTTTCCACCATGTATTTCGGCCTTAGTTGTTCAGTGTATATGTTTCTAATTGTTATATCTTCTTCATGGATTGACTCTTTGGCCATTATAAAATAGTTTTCTTTCACTCTAGTAACAGTTTTGTCTTAAATTCTATTTTGTCTAAGATTAGTACAGCCAAAACAGCATTCTTAGCTACTGGTTGCAGGGTATATTTTTTTCTGTCCTTTTTACTTTCAACCTATTTGTATCATTGAATCTGAAGTGAGTTTTTCATAGACAGCATATACACATATTAAATTGCATTTTTAAAAAATCCATTTTGCCACTATCTACAACTTTAATTTGTGAGTATTTAATGCACTTATATTTAATGCAATTACTGATAAGATAGAACTTACATGTGCCATTAAAAAATAGATATCTTATGTCCTTCACTTTTTCTTTGTTATTCCTTATTTTGTGCTAAATGTATTATAGCATCATTTTAATTCCTTTAGGGTTTTTTTACTATGTATTTTTTAGTTATATTCTTAACAATTATCATTAGCCTCTTCATTTGTAACAATCGTGTTATTATTAATATCAATGGTTGCCATAGTATACATATAAAAACTTTGCTCCAAAATAGGTTTGTTCCTCTTCCCCCTCTCTTTTGCTGTTATCACAAATCACATCATTATTTCACTATTGAACTTTTCAACTTTTGAATTTCTATTTGGTTTCTTTTTATAAAATAAACTATATCTCTTTATTGATACTCTCTATTTGGTAAATCATATTCTTATACACTTATGATATTTCTGTTTTGTCTAATAAGTCCCATGTCTGGACTTCATTAAGGACAGTTTTAATTGATTGCTTCTCCCACCCCCCGTGGGGCCATTGTTACTTTTTCATCTTTTTATGTCTCATGATTTTTTTGTTGAAAAATGAACATTTTAAGTAATAATGTGGCAACGTTGGAAATCAGATTCTCTCTGCTTACCAGGATTTGTTTTTGTTGCTGCTTATTTAATTTAAGGATTTTTAAAAAAAAACTTTTTGATTAGTCTATTTTTTTACCCTAATTGTTATCCATCACCTCAGACAGTTGCAATAGTAAAACACTTTCCTGTACATTTTTTTTAAACATATCCTAACCCTTGCATCAGGGAGAGGCTTTTAGCACAGGCAGAGTTCTAGTGAGGTTAAATCAAAGCAAACCTCTCAAGGGACAGTCTTCTAGAGAACTGTCAAAAAGATTAAATAATGGCACTTTGGAGATGAGGCTTTGAATGAGTTTTCAAAGTTATTACTCAGCTGGAAAGCAGAGACTGGACATAGGGCAAGTTAAAACATCAGAAATCCCATGGTTTTTACCAAGGTTTAGCCATTCTTTATTGAATAAAACATCCCTGGATTGCTTTAAGCTTTGGTTAAGCTTTTAAGCTTTCAGAGTTCTGAAAATGATGACAATTTTATCACTGTTTTTATAGAAGAGACAGTTTTTGGATATTCTTACTCTGTTGTATCACTGGCATCCCCAATTAAGCTATATTTGGAATACTGGATTATATACTAGTCATTATTTGGGAGTATGTGGTCTCACCTAATTAAACCAATGCAGAATATTTTACTTTAAAACTGATATTTTACTTTATGAGCCATAACCAAAAGAGTTAAGTCAGAGTCTAAGGCTCAATAAACTTAATGGGCAATTTTATTATTTTTTGTGGCTTTCCCTTAAAAATGATTAATTTTCATAAATGATTTGGCATTTGACATAGGATAAAAATCTGAGAAGGTAAGTTTGTTAATTCCATGCCTTGCTTCCTTAACAATTAAGGTTAGATAAAAATAGAGAAGCTGCAAGTATGTATTT
Organism: Perodicticus potto; assembly: GCA_963574655.1. Taxonomy (NCBI): domain Eukaryota; kingdom Metazoa; phylum Chordata; class Mammalia; order Primates; family Lorisidae; genus Perodicticus; species Perodicticus potto. The sequence goes on along the minus strand of CAUYRH010176934.1, from coordinate 13,304 downwards.
TTCCCCTCTTTGGGCCTCTTCTCTGTCCACATGTATCCTGAAAGATATCCCTCATTCTAGCTAAAGGCTATGGAGCCTGGGCCTTTGGGAATTATACTGGACATATTCTAGAAAATAACAAGAGTTTTAAATTTGACCTCAAATGTGACTGTTATTCACTATATTAATACCTGTTCATCTTCATCAATTTCACTTTTGGGGGATGAAGAGTAATCACATATGATATAAGGGTAGATGCTTTTCTACTGAGCTGGTCTGCAAAACAAAATTTAGGCTGGTAAGATCAGACTGCTAATATTTCCAAGAAAAGCAGTTGTCTGTAGTCCTTTTAATTTTGAAGAATGTATATTGATGTAGATCACATTTCATACTTAATATAAGAAAAATACTTTGATGAAGAGATATATTAATTTGGTATTACTTGTTCTATTTTCCTTAGTGAACCTCAGGCTATGTGTTATATGGCAACGTCTAATCTGGATGGAGAGACAAATCTAAAGATAAGACAGGTAAAGACAGATTTTTAAAAATAATAATTTTACACCTGGGTCCACAATGTCAAGTTTTATGGGATACCAGGTGTTTTTTTCCCACAAAGAAAATTCTCTTACTATTATTGAGTATATGTAATTTATTCTCATAAGATACTTAAGGGATAGTTTATTATTATTACCGTTTTAATAAACTAGGTGAATGTATCACTATTGCTACAAAAAGTATGGGCTATAACATTCAGGTCAGAAAGGATAAAAACCTTTATACTTAGCATTCTCAAACTATTTCTGTTAGTGCTTTGGTGATAAAACTACCATCGTGGTTAAATGTCATAGCTAAATAGAAATATGGGAATGTGAAAATGAACTCTAAGTGATCTTACATACCACTGTTTTTTAAACATTGATCATTTAAATCTCAGAGAAACTTCTGATTATGAATTCTAGGAGATTATTTTTAAATTAACTTTTTATTTATGAGAAAGATATTGATTTTTTAAGATATCTCATTCTTGTTTTATCAGTTTGTTTAGTACAAAAGCGCCTTGATTTTATATTTGACTATTCATATGTTTGTTTGCCCACCTTTTTTGCAAACTTTAATTTAATTGAAAATTGAAAAAACCTAGAACTTATTAAAGTAATACATCATCTTTATAAAAATAATATAAATACTACAGAAACATGTGTAGTCTACTTAACCCTCTCCACCTTCCAAATTCCACCTTTATCCCCAATGGTAATCATTGTAATAGTTTGGTGGTACCTTTCATATTAAAAAAATGCAATTACAGGTTTTGGTTTTACAGGGAAGGTGGGAGTATATATACTTTCCTCTATTTTGCTACTAAGTATAGCTAACGACTTTGAGCACTATGTAGAAAACAAACATAAGAAGATTGTCAAATAGGGAGATGTCAGACTAGTTAGGGACCTTGGAATACAGAGAACACATGGTAGTGTGTTTCCCGAGTGTTACTTTCTTATATATATCTTAGGTTTGGAACTGAAGAAACCAGAACCTCAGAAATATCAATGAACATGTACCACAAAATGTCCCAAAGAAAGCCTTCTCTCTCTAGTCAAAGGCCCAGGGAAGGGGCAGCTTAGCAAGACAGAAGGTAATAGCCATTCTACTTCAGCCAAACACCATAATGAAAAAAGATGGGGTCACTCCTACTCATACTAGTTAAGGTCAAGTAAGGAGCCCAGAATTACAGGCTGTATTGAGATACCCCAACTCCTTGTAGTGTCAGAGGAGTTCAGGTATAAAGCCAGGGGGCTTTCATTTCCACCAGACATTAATAAGGTTCTTTCATCTTTTCTCAGTGTCAGTAGATAGCAGAATCAGGGCACTCCAACCTCTTCAAGCCAGAGAGGTATCACTGATATTTTACAAGAAACCTAGATCTCCCACCATTGCCCAGCCATAACAAGGAACCCCTCTTTGTCCACAGAGGCCTGGTGAGCAACGTGTACTTTATCTCCTAACTTGCAGTAATGAGGAAATGCATTCTTCCTGGCTGGAGTTGTGTCAGAAAGAGCGAAATAAAACAGAAGGTTTAATGCTATACCCATTCTCATATTATAATATCCAAAATGTCTAGTTTTTGATTCAAAATCATACATAATATCAAAGCCCAGGAAGATCAGAAAGTGAAGGAAAAAAATAATCAACTGATGCCAACACCAGGATAATAGAAATTTTAGGGCTATTTGATGGAAATTTGAATGGACCCATCATAAGTTTATCAGTTATAAACTTGCTTAAAACAAAAATATGAAATGTCTAATAAACAGAAAATCCCTGCAAAAATAGAATATGTAAAGAAAAATTACAAATAGAAAGTTTTAGAAATTAAATATATGATAACTAAAATTTTAAAACCTTAAGGGAGAAGTTTAAAAGAAGAGTCAAAAGAGAAAAGAAGCTGTGAAGTCAAATATAAAACAGTGGAAATGACCCAATTTGAACAGCAGGGATGAAATAGACCGAAAAAAAAATCAGATTTCAGAGACCTGTGGGGAATGTAACAGAAAAGCTAACTTCATGTCACCAGAGTCATGGAAGGAGAATAGGAAAGGAAGAGGGAAGAAAAATTTGGCTCAAAACTTACCAAGTTTACCCTGAAATATTAACTATAGATTCAACCAGCTGAATAAAGCAAAAAAGATAAATCTCAACAAATTCATACCCATCATAACTAAACTTCTGAAAACAAAGAAAAAAAAATCTTTAAAGCAGTGAAAGCAAATAACATTTTACATATGGGGAAAGAAAATTTGAACATTATTAGATGTCTCATCAAATCCATCCAGGCCAGAAGAAAGTGGCACAGCATTTTTCAAGGCTGAGGAGAACTGTATGTCCAGAATTGTATCCAACCAAAATATCTTTCAAGAATGAAGAGGAAATTAAGACTTTCTCTAATTATGTGAAACTAATAGAATTTGTTTCCAGAAGATCTATCTTAAAAGAAAGGCCAAAGGAAGGTCTTTAAAGAGAAAAGGAAACACTAAAAAAAGATAACACAAGAAAGACCAAGAGGGAGAAAGAAAATAGTAGGCAAAAATAGGCTAAACACATACAATAAACTTTCTTTTTCTTTAAGTTTTCTAAGTCATGTTTGATAATTGAAAGAAAAATTATAAAACTTTGTGATTTGGTTCTAGATGTATATAGAGAAAATATTTAAGATATATACTCGGGAGAGGGTACAAGGACATAAAAGAAAGTTAAACTTTTATATGTTATTCAAATTTGTAAAATGACACAAAGGACTTTGAGAAGTCACATGTACATAATGAAGAGCAACCACTAAAATAGCTATACAAAGAGATACATTAAATCAAAACGGCATTCTAAAAGCATTCAAGTAACCCATAGGAAGATAGGAAAAAAGAACAGGAAAATAAAAAACAGAGAGAACAAATAGAAAGAAATGCAATAGTTACATTAAATTTAAATGGTCTAATATACCAATTGAAAGGTATAGACTGGCCTGGTGAATTAAGGAAACATGAATCAAAAAGCGAACAGACATGAGGGAGCTGACAAGATGTTAGACTAGAAGCACCTGTGTGCACTGCTCTTAAGAGGACAAAATGTTGCAAGTGGATGCCCACCTATAGATAGGCCTTCTTGGAGAGAGCATTGTGAATCATAATACAAGTGATGGGGACATTCAGAGTGAAGGAAAAGTATATGGGATGATACACTCTTCAACAGTGGGTAGGACACTGGGGAGCCATGCACACATGGGAGAAAGACAAGAAAAGAGAATCATGGAGTTCCATGCTCCCCTCCATGGACACTGAAACCAGAGCTATGAACTCCCTGCCCCAGACCTGACTGATTAGGGAGCTGCTTGGAAACTATGCAGCAACTGGAGAGTAGGCAGAGCAAGGACCAGGAGTCTTCCATTCCCAGGTTGCTGCAACTGATGTCATTCTGAGCTCTCAGGTCCATAGCCACCAGCTCTACACAGGGCTCAGATTTGATCCAGTCACCTATACATTACCCTGGCCCATCCAGGGTGGGGGCAAAGAGAGTGGATGCTCTTGCATGTCCTGTGAATATGAACTAAGCAACCCTCACTCTTATGGGGTATATCAGGAGAACAGGCACCACAGATGCCACATGAAACTAACTCTGTGGGAGTTGGACAGCTGAAGAGCCCTTGATAGCAATCAGCTTAGCTCTAAGGCCCCACCTTGGTGATCCCCATATTGCCACCTGGCCCAGTGGCTTTGCCTTTGTGGTTCCTGTTCTCCTACATAGCACCATGGCCCAGTTTATATAGCTCCTGCACTGCCTCTGGGCCCTGCCACCTGGGCTGTGAGGTACCTGTGCCACGTTTGGGCTCCATAACCTCACTTCTGAGGATCTTACAAGCCACTTGGTGGAAACAACTCTCATGGTCCAATGCTTCAGGGACCTGGTACCCTTGAGCTGTCCTCAAACCAGAACCCACTTGGAGTGAACACCTGCAGCCCTAACACCCATGATCAAAGCCTAGAGCCTAGAGCCTAGATAGCATTGTCCAGCTGCCACAATCACTGCCATGAGGAGACCTTGGTGGAGAAATCTCCCACAGTGCATGCCTCCATGGAGAGGGACTCCTCTATGCTGCCAACTGAGCTTAGAGCAGCAGCCTGGGAACAATTAATGACTTTGCATGAAGATCATGCAGCACAGGCTTGGACTGTGAATATCATGGGGGAACAGAAGAGCCCAAAGAACTGTAAGACAGGTTCTCAGTGCATTGCCCCTCTCCTATTGGGTAAATCTCCTGGGATAGGTCACAAAAGCAATATCTTGGGGCCTCTCCTTCTTCTCACTAAGTAGTAGAGTTTCTAGAAAATAACATGTATGTTGCAAAAATATCTTCCCTGAGCTGAGGGAAGAGGTTTTAGATGAGAAGAAACTAACAAAAGAACTCTGACAACAATCAAAAACAAAACAAAGGTGGGTGGTGGAGGCAAAATGGCCAACTGGAGCCAGCTTTCCATATAGGCTCCCATCCAGAAGGAGAGTTAAAGGACAGAAATTTATCAAGTAAGCCAATGGTTTGGAACTGAGCCAAGAGAGAAGGTTGAAGAACTGACATCAACCCTGCTGAGGTGAGCTGTGATCCCAAGGAAACAAACAATAAATACAAAATCTATCACCAAGCAGATGGGAGTCCCCTCTCCCATGAGAAGTTGGCTTGCAGTATACTTTATACAAACAAGTGAGCAGAGTTCAGATCCCCTTCTATTTTATCCCATGGGAGAGACCATCTGAAAACTGGAACTCTTTCTCTAGAGAGGACTTATGTATGTGCCATGGCGCTCTCACTCCAGGCATAAAACTGTATAAAATTGTATGTATTCTCTACCTGCAATTCCGAACTCCCAGCACTCCCCTCCACTCCCACCCTGAGGTCTGGAAGCCTGACCCCATGGAGTCCAGATTCTTGGGCATTTTCTCAAGAGGTGTGGACAGGGCATTGACAATTGCTGGTCTGTGCTGATTCTGTGGCACTGGAGTAAGGAGAAGATGGTCAACTGAGAGGGAACTGTACAGAAGGGGGAGAGGCAGTGCCCTGCAGCACAGAGCAACAGCTGCAGTGGTGGGAACAATAGGGCTCACACCCCTTGGGATATTTTGGAGAGACACTCCCTGTCTCTCTGGGTAACCAGAGGTAGCTGGGCACCTTCTCTAGTGGCAGCCACCGGTGGAACAGATCTGGGACAGAAATGTAGGCTCTGTGAGTAAAGAGTATGCCTGAGGCAGTACCTGCCTGGGCGGGGCGTGGAGACTAGAGTATGTGCACAAAGACAGCATACTCCCAAGGCGGAGATGAGCCAGAGGACTGCTTTAGTGAGCCTAAGACACCTGGCCCTCAGGGGATCATAGCTGAGACAAAGGCAGATGGGAAGAGGCAGAAACCAAAAGCTGAGTATGAGCTCTAGTCATGCCTGCCCCAACACAGACTGCATCCAAGACAGACATTCCAGCTCCACACAGCAGCACAAACTGGGGCTGAGTTGCAGTTTCTGTGAACTCAAACAGTGTCTGATCCGCAGGGGAATATAGTTGGGACAGAAACAAATTCTGCAAAATTGTGCTATTCTCTCAGCAGCAGCATCAGGAGTGGGGCTGGAACTGAGTGAACCACTGACGCCTCCATTAAGCACCCGAAGTTATCAGGCCTCAGCTCCCCCTGCTGGATAGTGGCAGAGAGTGGTGGCCTGGCTGAGGAGACATAGATCTTCCTGTGGCTCAGGCCTGCAAACCCCTGGAGCATCTGCTCATCAGAGGGACCTGGGTCACAGCCCTGCAGAGATACCAGTGACTGGGTATGACAGAGGTGCAAGGTGGGGAAGGAGGCATCAACCTTCCAAAACTAATTTATTTGCTGGGTGGGTCCTTCTGACCTCACAGAGCACTGGAGTTGGTCGTACTTGAGTTGTCAGCAGACCCCTACTATCTAGTTGCTAGAGATATTTTGAACTCTCCCACCCAAGACTTGTGCTGATTTGGGACAATTGATCTGAACCTCTTGAACTGGGCCAATCACCCAGGGACTATCCAAAGTAGTACCCTGGGTGTGTGGTTGTGGGAAGATTTAATTTTCCTTTTCCAGTTGTTGCCCCTGGGGGGCAAGGTGACTTAATTGCTGATATTTCTCCACTGCTGAGACCTCAACCTAGAGTAACTGATTCACTAGGGTAGGAAAGAGACCAGCTGAAAACAAGACAGAGCCACTTAGCCCCTCCACACCAAGAAGGTCCCCAGTTTCTCAGGCCATAACCCTGTTCAGGTCCTTGGCAAAGATCTAGGGGAAAAGGTACAGACACCAGTCCTAGCTTTTGGGCAAAGGACTGGCTAATCACTACTCCTGGAGCCCCCAACACAACTTCGCCTAATCAGCTCATATAGCCAAATGGTGTAAAATGATCATGGGGTGGAATCAGCAGAAAAACTCCAGTAACATGAATAACCAGAGTAGATCACCCTCCCCTCAAGGAACAATAGGGTGGACACAATGGAAGAGCCCATTCATAAACAGACAGCTGAGATTTCAAAAATTGAATTCAGAATTTGGATTGCAAATAAGATTAATAGAATGGAGGTAAAGTTGGAATTAGAATTCAAGGAGCATTTCAAAATTTGACTCCAGAATTCAATGAATTCAAAGAAAAAATCATCAAAGATTTTGATACATTGAGACAAGAATTAGCAGCCCTCAAATATCTGAGAAATACGGTAGAATCCCTCAGTAACAGAATGGAGCAAGCAGAAGAAAAGATTTCTCACACTGAAGATAAAGCTTTTGAATACTCCCAAATGCTCAAAGAGGAAGAGAAGTGGAGAGGAAAAATGAATCATTCTCTCAGAGACCTATGGGATAATTAGAAGAAAACTAATGTTCACCTTATAGGAATTCCTGAGGGTGACGAGGTGGCTTCGAAAGGCACAGAGGCTCTTCTTCATGAGATTATGAAGGAGAATTTTCCAGACATGCCAAGAGATTCTGAAATTCAGACAGCAGACAGTTTCAGAACCCCAGCACAACACAACCCGAATAAAACTTCTCTTAGGTACATTATAATTAACTTTGCTAAAGTTAATATGAAGGAGAAAACTCTGAAAGCAGCCAGATGTAAGAAAACCCTAACCTACAAGGGGAAGAATATTAGAATGACTGCAGATCTCTCTGCAGAAACTTTTCAAGCTGAAAGGGGGTGGTCATTGACTTTTACTCTCTTAAAACAAAATAACTTTCAACCCAGGATCCTGTATCCAGCAAAACTGAGTTTCACTTATGATGTAGAAATTAAATACTTTAATGAAATTCACATGTTGAAGAAATTTGCCATAACTAAACCAGCTCTCCAGGATACTCTCAGACTTATCCTCCACCAAAAAAGTAAATTCACTCAGAAACTTTTGATTAAGTTCCAACTTCTACAGTGGAAGAAGGATTAAAAATGTACACTGAACTTTTGAAAAACTCGATACCCAAAATTCAACCAGGCTTATCAATATTCTAAATTAATATGAATGGCTTAAATTGTCCTCTAAAGAGGCACAGGTGGACTGACTTGGCAAAAAACCTCAGGCCAGATATCTACTGCATACAAGAATCTCATCTCACCTTAAAAAATAAATATAGTCTCAGGGTGAAGGTAGGATTTCCATTTTTAGGCAAATGGAAATCAGAAAAAAGCAGGTGTTGCAATTTTATTCACAGATACAACAGGCTTTCACCCAACAAAAGTAAGGAAAGATAAGCTAGGTCACTTCATCTTGTTAAGGGTAACACTCAACATGATGAGATTTCAATTATTAACATTTATGCACCCAACCAGAATTCCCCTAAATTTATAAGAGAGACTCTAACAGACATGAGCAACTTGATTTCCTCCAGCTTGAGAATAGTCGGAGATTTTAATACTCCTTTGTCAGTGTTGGATATAGCCTTTAAAAAGAAGGTAAGCAAAGAAATTTTAGACTTAAACTTAACCATTCAACAATTGGATTTTACAGACATCTACAGAACATTTCATCCTAACAAAACTGAATACACATTCTTCTCATCAGCCCATGGAACATACTCCAAAATTCATCACATCTTAGGTCACAAGTCTAACCTCAGCAAATTTAAAAGAATAGAAATTATTCTTTGCATCTTATCAGAACATCATGGAATAAAATTTGAACTCAATAACAACAGGAATCTGCAAACTATACAAAAACATGGAAACTAAAAATCTTATGCTGAATGATAGCTGGGTCATAAACGAGATTAATTACCAATTCTTAATTTTTTGGAACAAAACAATAATGAAGACACAAATTATCAGAACCTCTGGGATACGGCAAAGGCAGTCCTAAGAGGGAAATTTATAGTACTGTAAGCCTTCCTCAGGAGAATGGAAAGAGAGGAAGTTAAAAACTTAATGAGACATCTCAAGCAACTGGAAAGAGAAAAACATTCCAACCACAAACCCAGCAGAAGAAAAGAAATAACCAAAATTAGAGTAGAATTAAATGAAATTGAAAACAAAAAGATTATACAACAGATCAATAAATCAAAAAGTTAGTTTTTGAAAGGTCAATAAAATAGATAAACCTTTGACTAATCTAACCAGGAAACAAAAAGTAAAATCTCTAATTTCATTAATCTGAAATGGTAAAGACAAAATAACAACAGACTCCTCAGAAATTAAAAAATCCTTAATGAATATTACAAGAAACTCTATTCTCAGAAATACAAGAATCTGAAGGAAATATATCAATACATGGAAGCATGCCACTTACATAGAATTAGCCAGAATGAATTGGAAATATTAAACAGCCATATATCAAGTTCTGAAATAGCATCAACTATACAAAATCTCCCTAAAAAGAAAAGCCCAGGATCAGGTGGCTTCACATCAGAATTCTACCAAACCTTTAAAGAGGAATTAGTACCTATATTACTCAACCTTTTCCAAACTATAGAAAAAGAAAGAATACTACCCAACACATTCTATGAAGCAAACATCACCTTGATTCCCAAATGAGGAAAAGACTCAAGAAAAAAATTATAGACCAATATCACTAATGAATATTGATATAAAAATATTCAGCAAGATCTTAGCAAACAGATTCCAGCAACACATCAAAAAAATTATGACCAAGTGGATTTTATCCCAGGGTCTCAAGGCTGGTTCAATATATGTAAATCTATAAATATAATTCAGCACGTAACAAATTAGAAAACAAAGAACATATGATTCTCTCCACTGATGCAGAAAAAGCTTTTGATAATATCCAGCATCCTTTCATGATCAGAACACTTAATAAAATGTGTATAGAAGGGCCATTTCTTAAACTGATGGAGGACATCTACAGCAAACCCACAGCCAATATCGTATTGAATGGAGTAAAATTGCAATCATTTCCACTCAGATCAGGAACCAGGCAATGTTGCCCATTGTCTTCACTGCTTTTTAATATTGTAATGGAAGTCTTAGCCATGCAATTAGGGAAGAAAAGGTGATCAAGGGTATTCACATAGGGTCGGAAGAGATCAAACTTTCACTCTTCACAGGTAATATGATTGTATATCTGGAAAATGCCAGGGATTCTACTATAAAACTCCTAGAAGTGATCAAGGAATATGGCAGTGTCTCAGGTTACAAAATCCACACTTACAAATCTATAGCCTTTATATATACCAACAATATTTATGCTGAAAAAACAGTCAAGGACTCTATTCCATTCGCAGTAGTGTCAAAGAAGATGAAATATTTGGGGGTTTACCTAACAAAGGATGGGAATAATCTCTGTAAAGAGAACTATGAAACTCCAAGTAAAGAAATAGCTGAAGATGTTAACAAATGAAAAAACATACCATGCTCATGGCTGGGAAGAATCAACGTTGTTAAAATGTCTATACTACCTAAAGCAATATACAATTTTAATGCAATCCCTATTAAAGCTCCACTGTCATACTTTAAAGATCTCAAAAAACAAACAAACAAACAAACAAACTTCATTTTATATGGAATCAGAGAAAAGCTTGAATAGCCAAGACATTACTCAGAAATAAAAACAAAGCAGGAGAAATCACACTACCAGACCTCAGACTATACTGTAAATCGATAGTGATCAAAACATCATGGTACTGGCACAGAAACAGAAAGGTAGATGTATGAAAAAGAATTGAGAACCAAGAGAGGAACCCAACTACTTACTGTTACTTGGTCTTTGAAAAGCCAATTAAAAACATTCAATGGGGAAAATATTCCCTATTTGACAAATGGTACTGGGTGAACTGGCTGGCAACCTGCAGAAGACTGAAACTGGACCCACACCTTTCAAAATTAACTAAGACAGACTCTCACTGGATTAAAGATTTAAAGTTAAGACATTAAACTATAAAAATACTAGAAGAAAGTGCAGGGAAAACACTTGAAGAAATCTGCCTGGATGAATATTTTATGAGGAGGCTGCCCAGGGCAATTGAAGCAACACCAAAAATACATTACTGGGACCTAATCAAACTAAAGCTTCTGCACAGCTAAAAACAGTATGTAAAGCAAGCAGACAGCCATCAGAATGGGCGAAGACATTTGCAGGTTATGTCTCTGAGAAAGGTTTAATAACTGGAATCCACAGAGAACGTTTGTATTAGCAAGAAAAGAACAAGTGATCCCATCTCCGGGTGGGCAAAGGACTTGAAGAGAAACTTCTCCAAAGAAGACAGGCACACGGCCTACAGACACATGTAAAAACGCTCATCATCCTTAATCATCAGAGAAATGCAAATCAAAACTACCCGGAGATATCACCTAACTCCAGTAAGATTAGCCCACATGACAAAATCCCCAAACCAGAGATGTTGGCGTGGATGTAGAGAAAAGGGAACACTTCTACACTGCTGGTGGAAGTGCACACTACTACGTTCCTTTTGGAAGGATGTTTGGAGAGTACTTAGAGATCTAAAAATAGACCTTCCATTCGACCCTATAATTCCTTTACTAGGTATATACTCAGAAGACCAAAAATGACACTACAATAAAGACATCTGTACCAGAATGTTTATTGCATCCCAATTCATAATTGCTAAGGCATGGAAGAAGCTGAAGTGCCCATTGACCCACGAATGGATTAATAAATTGTGGTACATGTATACCATGGAATACTATGCAGCCTTAAAGAAAGATGGAGACTTTACCTCTTTCATGTTTACATGGATGCAGCTGGAACATATTCTTAGCAAAGTATCTCAAGAATGGAAGAAAAAGTATTCAATGTACTCAGCCCTACTATGAAACTAATTTATTGCTTTCATATTAAAACTATAACCCAATTATAGCCCAAGAATATGGGGAAAGGGGAGAGGGAGGGGAGGGGAGGTGGGAGGATGGGTGGAGGGAGGGTAATTGGTGGCACCACACCTACGGTGCATCTTACAAGGGTACATGTGAAATTAGCTATGTGTAAAATATAAATGTCTTAATACAATAACTAAGAGCATGCTATGAAGGCTATGTTAACCAGTTTGGTGAATATATTTCAGATTGTATATAGAACCAGCACATTGTATCCCATGATTGCATTAATGTACACAGCTATGATTTAATAAAAAACAAAAGAAAACAAAACAACAAGCTAATTCCATACTCCAAGAAGACCACAATGGCTCTATAACCATGGGACTCAACCAAAAGGAAAATGTCAAAAGGTCAGAAATGGAATGTAAAATATGGTTGGCAAGGAACATGAACAGGATTGAAGGGAAGGTTAAAAACAAACACAAAGAAGAAAATAAAAGAAGGGGGTGGAGCAAGATGGCTGACTGGAAGTAGCTTCCAGAAAAGGCTCCTGTCCAAAAGGGAAGATAACCTCCAGAAACTGTGCAATTAAACTGAATACTGGGAGCCCAGCCAAGAGACAGAAGTGATTTCTGTGGGTCACCTCTGCTGAGACTGGCTGCGACCCCAAGAAAGCAAGCCTCAGGTACAAAATTCATCTGAAAGGAAGAGTGTCCAACCCCTCCCCCACGAAAGCTCTGAATTTCTAGCTTTTCTGTTTCCTTTCTTTTTTTTCTCCTCTTTTGCTCCTGTGGGTTTTCTACAGACAACTGTGGACCTCTTGTCTCACCCCACGGAAGAGTGCTGTGGGAAGTGAGATGTGCTTCCCATGAGCACCCCGGTGTGACTCTGAAAACTCTATTAGGCAGAAAAACTGAACTAAAGTTTTCCCCACCATTCTGAACTTACTGTGCACCCTTCCCCTTTACCTGATGAACCAGAAGCCTAAACCCCGCTGAGACTGAGGGAGGAGGTGCCCTGAACAGCGCCCCCACCCCCACCTGCTGGAACAAGTGCCCTACCAGGAAAAGACTCTGGAGGGGACTCAGCGAGCCTCCCTCCCCTCCATCCAGGGAAGCTGCATGTGAGTGCCTGGCCCTGCACCCCGTGCTTGCCAGACTTCCGCAGGCATGCTGTCTGCTAGCAACTCTGACGGTGACCGCCAGACCTCCGCAGGTCTGCCCCTGGTCAGGAATTTCTCCCCCGGTGACTGCACGGGCTTCTGCCTGCCACCCACAGGGACCCTGCACGTCTTCCTGTGGCCATTAAATCCCCTGACGACCATGCGGCCCTGCGCCCCGAGCCTGAAGGGCTTCCACAGGCCTGCCTTCTGCCAGGAACTCCTCCAGCAACCACCAGGTCTCTGAGAGCCCGCCCCCCAGCCAGGAATTCCCCCGGAAGCTGGCTGGCCCGGTGCCCCGTGCTTACCGGGCTTCTGCAGGCACACCATCTGCT
>CAUYRH010176931.1:0-14818 GCA_963574655.1 Perodicticus potto | reverse complement strand
TGACTTTAATTAGGACTGTCATATTTACCTTTTAAATATTTTGTCAGCCATTAAATAGGTACAGATAATCACACATTGAAGAAGCATGGTTTCTGCTATCATGAATATTATACATCAGTAACTTCTTTAGGTCAATGTACTGTAGCATTGTCATAAGCAAAATGAATCTTCGTAGGTTTTACTTTTTTTTTTTGAGACTGAGTCTCACACTGTCACCTGGATAAAGTGCAGGGGCATCACTGTAACTCACTACAACCTCAGATTCCTGGGCTCGGCTGACGCTTCTGCCTCAACCCTTCAAGTAGCTGGAACTAAAGATAGTACCATGTCTTAAGTTTAAATCTTTGATCCAGTGAGAGTCTATCTTAGTTAATGGTGAAAGGTGAGGGTCCAGTTTCAGTCTTCTTTTTTTTAAAGTTAAAACACCTTGTTTCAATATTAAATGCACAATTATTTAGAATAAGAATTCATTTTTCCATAAAAACAATTTTGCAAAGTGTGCTGAGGATCCCAGAGATAGCTATTAAACATGCAATGAGTTTAATTGTAATAGAACTAGTACTACTTAAAACCTGAGACCTTAAAGCAAGAGACCAGAAGGGTGGAAACTAGTGGAAGGAAAAAAAATGATTCGTTTCCTTTCCTTTACTACAACAGAGCTAGAATCTGATGTATTTTGTAAAGAAACAATGACTTCTTTGCGAATGTATTGTTGTTTCCTCTACTTCATGTTAACCATTGATATTCAAAGCCAGTTACTATAGTGCCCTTGATCATGACATAGTGTAAGTTAATAGAAAAACCTTTCCCCTGTAACAGCGAGGATTTGCTCTGCCTTTATATATCAAGGAGGAAAATGAGGCTTAAACAAGGGAGATGTAGAAATATATAATCTGGAGCTATGAGGTTTCCATGGCTGTCAGGGATTCAGTGCCCCCAGCTGCTTTTCTCTTTTAAACCCGAAATGTTTTCTGTCCTTAAAGTTAACCTCAAAGCACCAGCTAACTACTGGATCTGTACGCCCAGCATGTTTCTATGGCCAGGAAGGGCAAAAGGGTACTTTCAAGATGAGTCATTTTCCTTTATGGAATCTTCTGTCTACATCTTACAGGCTAAAAACTAGTCATATTCTAGTCAAACTAGTCATGTTTGGCTGCAAGCTTTGCTAAAAAATGTAGTATTTTAATTGAATCCTTCACCATCCCAAATAAGATTAGAGATGTATTGCTGAAGGTGAAGGGGAGAGTGGATATTTGCATACAATCAGTAATCTCTGCCATGTTCTTCAAATGCCCAGTGTGTCAGATTACTTACCTCTTTTCCTATGTACCTAGTGACGCTATCTCAATTCTATTAAAAAAAAAAAAAAGACTCTGACATGAATGGTCTTAGGGGAATGGTTCTCAACTTTGGCTGCACATTACAAATTCTTTCAGTATCTTTTAAAAATTTTGATGCCCAGGCCACACCAAGGCCAACTAAGTCAGAAACTGATGCAGTGTGGTCCAGGCTTACCAGAAGACAGGTAATCCACCAGGCACTGTATTCTGTCACTTTTTTCTGCTACATAATCAAGTGATATAAAAAACTGCGTGACATGAGTAGAGAATAATTTTGAGAGTGGTGGCACTTCCCATACCTGTCAATTATGTCTTTGGGGTAACTCTTCTTACAAAAACTAACTGCCCCCCTTTTTCAGCAGAATCTTGTATAACATCTAAAACACAAGGTTCTTTGAAGATCCCAACCTCCTTTACTAATGCTGGTAATCTTTGATACCTGTATTCCTTACACATTCCCATATCAGAAACTCTGTATGGCTCCCAAATAATTCTCAAAATTGCCCACACCTCTATCTTATCCCAAATCTACACAGCAACCAAAGGGGCTTTTAGAATACACACACACACTCACACACTCACACACAGGCTCAGCACCCATAGCTCAGTGATTAAGGCATCGGCCACGTACACCAGGGCTGGTGGTTCGAACCTGGCCTGGACCTGCTCTACAACAATGACAACTCCAACAACAAAAAGGCCGGGTGTTGTGTCCCAGCTACTTGGGAGGCTGAGGCAAGAGAATCACTTAAGCCCAAGAGTTGGAGGTTGCTGTGAGCTGCGATGTCACAGCTCTCTACTGAGAGCGACATAGTGAGAGTCTGTCTCAAAAATAAATAAGTAACAAATAAATGAAATACAAACCTGATCCTACCCTTCCTCTTTGTAAGTCCTGGAATAATTTCCTATTGATCTAGAACTCTCTGATTTGTAAAATCCCCCTCCCAGCAGCTCATCTTAGTCCACCTGGCACGCGATTGCACAGCGGCATCCTTTCCTGCCTGCCTGCTTTCTAGTTAAGCTCTGCTTGCCAAGCACGTGGAATCCCTAGACTCAGTCACACCTGCACACTCATTTGTTCATTCCCATGAGGGCCGCCTTTAGTACCTCCCTAGGCAAGGTCCCAACCCCTGCCGTACTTCTCAGTGGCCCTTATGACAGTTGTCAATAATTATTATAAATGCCCTGGATTGTTTTTTATGAAGGCAGAGAGCATGTTCATCATATTTTGTTTCAAAGCCTAGACTCCTCCCATCACAGAATTCCTACTCAGTAACATAAAGATAAAGGATTTATGAATGAACTTGTGGAGGAACGAGGAGATGGGATGCTGAAAAGAGAAAGGCAGACGGGCGACAAAGTGAAATGGGCATAAACATCTGCTTGTAAGGCGGAGACGTATCGCTTCTCTGCCTTTTGGCTAAGATCAAGTGTAAGGCAGAGACGTGTGACAAGCGAAGTCTCACCCCCTTTCACAGTATGTGTCTGTGTCTTTGCAGGTTGCGATCTGATCCCCGTGCAGTATCTCCGCTGGGGCGACCCCGAGCCCATTGCAGCGGTGGTGTTCGCCTGCCTCGGCCTGCTGGCCACCCTGTTTGTCACCGCAGTCTTCATCATTTACCGTGACACACCAGTCGTCAAGTCCTCGAGCAGGGAACTCTGCTACATCATCCTTGCTGGCATCTTCCTGGGCTACTTATGTACTTTCTGCCTCATCGCGAAGCCCAAACAGATTTATTGCTACCTTCAAAGAATTGGCATTGGTCTCTCTCCAGCCATGAGCTACTCAGCCCTCGTAACCAAGACCAACCGTATTGCAAGGATCCTGGCCGGCAGCAAGAAGAAGATCTGTACCAAGAAGCCCAGATTCATGAGCGCCTGCGCCCAGCTGGTGATCGCTTTCCTGCTCATCTGCATCCAGCTGGGCATCATCGTGGCTCTCTTCATCATGGAGCCTCCCGACGTCATGCACGACTACCCGAGCATCCGGGAAGTCTACCTGATCTGCAACACCACCAACCTGGGGGTCGTCACTCCGCTCGGATACAATGGGCTGTTGATTTTAAGTTGTACCTTCTATGCTTTCAAGACCAGGAACGTCCCGGCGAACTTCAACGAGGCCAAGTACATCGCCTTCACCATGTACACCACCTGCATCATATGGCTGGCCTTCGTGCCCATCTACTTTGGCAGCAACTACAAAATCATCACCATGTGTTTCTCCGTGAGCCTCAGCGCCACGGTGGCCCTCGGCTGCATGTTTGTGCCGAAGGTGTACATCATCCTGGCCAAACCCGAGAGGAACGTGCGCAGCGCCTTCACCACGTCCACCGTGGTGCGCATGCACGTGGGCGACGGCAAGTCCTCCTCCGCGGCCAGCAGGTCCAGCAGCCTCGTCAACCTGTGGAAGAGAAGGGGCTCCTCCGGGGAAACCCTAAGGTAAAAGTCCTGGGGACGCAGTGGGGCACTGTCCCCTATCGCTAAGCAGTGGCAATTACTTCCAGGTCTTTTACGCAGGGGAGAGTTAAGAGAAAGAAATTTTGGGAGGCAGGGGGGCCCTAGGGCTCGGAGCCCTCTCCTTGAATGGTTTCTGTAGGACATTAGATATGGGTCCAATTACTTAGGCCAAGGCTGGAAACATGGAAGTGGCGGTCTCTAATAAAGCAAAGAGTTGTAGCAAAACGGAAGTGAGGTTGAGAAGGTAGCGAGAACAGAGTTTAGTCACTCAGCCAAGGACCCCCAAGTCCTGAGAGGACAGAGAGACCTCGTGGGCTATGTTCTAGCTCCCCAGAACAGAAACATGCTGAGAGCAGAATGCCCAGAGCCTTACTCATGGGACGATAGAGCCCTGGAGTGCCAACCACATAGAGGCACAAAAATGTAGAATTTATATTTTCTTTCTTAATGGCAAGCTGAACTCTTTGGGAGATAAATAAATAGTTGACAATGGAAAAACAACAAAGTCGCTTTGCATAGACTCATCCTGAACCCCGAGTCAGTTTCTCAGTGCTTGGTTGTCTGTGGTCCCATCCCACCCTCAGATTCCATAGTATGGATAGTAGTTATTGGACAATTTCTACCTGAAAATAATCTTTTTGGACCCAAAAGCCAAGTTCTTCCCCTGGGACAGACGTTCTGATGTGATAAATGATCCCAATGGTTCAAAAGACAGTCAGATGATGTTATCAGGGGCTTCGGGACAAATTCTGAGCATCAAAAAGGCCACATAGATTGCTGGTATTAGGAATAAGTATATCCTTATTCTCATATACTGAGAATAAAGAAGAACTCTGTTTATGAAGTGTATGTCCAAAGAGCTAGTGAGGACATCAGACCTGCTGAATCTACCACGATTTGATAGTATTTCTAGAAGCTAGACATACAAATGGAAGATACATATCTTTCAATATTGCTTGAACTATTCTCCTACTTAGGTTGCCTGAAAGTCCTATTTTCTATCAGCCCTAATTCCTCAAAGCATGCATTAGAGTGACGGTAAAGATACTGTGTCTGCTACGATTGAGAAGGACTCATGGGATACGTGAAGTTTATCCACAAGATCTAATTCATTTGCATTATTAACTTGTACCCTTGCCTCTTTCGATTCTTGTCTGTTTCCCGCACATTGCTCATCTCTTTCCATTTACACTGTGCAAGATATTCAACTAGATTGTAATTTTTTGCTTCTCCTTCTCAAATAATTCCCAGCAGTGTCATGGTCTGTACACAAAAGGGCTTCTCTATGTCTAACATACTGACCTATCTTCCATCTCCCTGCCTTCCTCGTCCCTCTATGAAGTTTTTTCTGAAACTTCTGCAAGATCGGCCTTTCATTTTAGCTAAGAAAATTTCTTTTTCAAACTTTTGTTTTACTGACTTTTCTTCAAACAAAATCTTCCAGAGAAGCCCGATATATAAAAAGACAGGTTGACAGAGGGAGAGAGTTGCGAGTCTGTATCTAAGCACCCCCAGAACTCACCAGAAAAGGCTCCTTAGAGAGACAGCAGGGAGTGGTAGCTCACACAGCCCAAAGAACACAGGCTGCCCTGCGCTTGTACAGTCAACTGCTATTTTATCTCTGTGCAGCTTTTCTTTTGCCTCTGACAAATTGGGATCACATCCCCTACCTCATAGGATTCTAAAAAGTGAAGGAGATAATATCTGTAACATTTGAGCACATAAGTAAACCCTTTGAAGGTATCAAAGTGTACTGCTAGGGAGTCCTGGGATAGAACACTGACAGCTTCACTCACCAAGTGTGTAACCTTAGGCAAATTCACTTATCCTGGCTATGCTTTGATTTTCTTCTCTGAAAAATGAGGATAATGGAATACATACTTCACAGACAAGTTGTGAAAACTGAACAAGTTAACACATGTAAATGTCCTGCACCTAGTAAGCATTTTGTAAGTATTTTCTATTTTGATTATCTAAGTTTCCTCAACTATGAAAAGATACAATATGTATTCAGTGTTCAGTCTCAGCACATAGAAAGTACTCAATAAATAGCAGCAGAACCATATAGAATTGTGTTTAGCTGCAAGTAACAGAAAGTGGATTTTCAGAGGACTATACTCTTTGGGTTTCATTATCCTCATGTTACAGGAAGTGTGGAAGAAGACAGCTCCTGGCATTTGGGTCAGTGATGCTGAAGCCAGCACCTGTCAGGCTTCTTCCATCCCTGAAAGTCACCTGTCCAGTATGCAATCAAAATGATCTTCATTGCAAGAGAGCATCATAGAAAGCAGTACAAATCTATGGAGACGTTGATTGTACAGTCTGGGTTTTCCAGGGCATCTCCATCTTGATGCTGTCCAGCCCCTGGCCAACACTTTCTGTGTTGCGGTTTAGGCAAAGCAAGCCCAGTGGGGGTGGGCCCTTGTCGATCTTGTTTATCACGATGCCTCCAATGCCTACCTATGCCTGGAAGGGTGTCTGGCACACAGATGATGCTCAGTAATGATTCTTGGTATGTTTGTTGAGTGAATGAATTGGGGTTGGAATATGACAGGTATTTTTTACTTGTCTTCAGTGTTCACACTGCTACTCCCTGGTGGGCCTATTAAATTTCATGAGATTCACCCTGTAATGCCCTGTATTATAAAAATCTCTCACACTGCGATGGCCATCAGTCTCTGCTCAAGAATGAGATCATTGATCTCATGCTTTGCTATAGTTGTAATGTTCCTCCAGTAACATCCAATTCATGTTTCATCTATTTCCTTTCTATTTTTATGAACAAAGGGACAAACAAACAAAACAAATTGTACTGCTAGTACCAATAGAAAACAGAAATCCAAAGGATTTTGCGGCAGTGTTTTAATTTGTTTTCCATACAGAGCCATGTAATTCTTCATTGGATTTTGCAGTTTGTACATTTGGGTGTTCGAATCTCAAAGAGGATAAGAGGGACTTTTGGCAATTGTTGGGTTTTCTTTCTGTAATTTTGACAAATCTTGGTCTTTGTGATTATATTATAGCAAACTCCAGTCTGATTATATACATACTTCTTTTCTACCATTAACCAGGATCTGGAGGCTGGAACCTGCCTTGGATGTGTGAAAGAAAAATATATACTATAATTCTCTTACATCACACATGTCCCATCCCTACTCTTCTTTTTAAGCCATAATCCTCAGGGAGTGATGAAAACTAAAATTGCTTTCTTCTATAGCTTCCATTAGCTCCTATACTAAATATTTCCTTCCTGTGATATAAAATCAAGATGTTCTGAATATTTAGCACATTGTAGAATATAATTGTTATGCAGGGATTTAGCTCCGCTTCAAATTTGTAATTTTATAAAGGTCAGTGTCAATCACATTGTCCACCACACTGTTTAAATAATGGACAAATTAACTCCGGTGTTTCTAATATTCTTACTTATTATTCTGAATTAGTTGTGCTTCAGGCTTGAAATTTGTAATATACCAATGAGCCCACCTCTTGGGATCAAGGATGGGATTAAGATGATAACCTAACTCCTTAAATCTCTAGATATAGGTCTTTGGGGAGAAGCGGCTACTACACTGGGGCCAACCCTGTCTAGCTCAAGAGGAGGCTCTGTCTGGTGTACAGAAAAGCAGGCTACCCTAAACCCAGACTGTGCCTTATTTCATGGTAACAACTGTGCATGTCCCTTCCACATGGCAAAAGCTCTCCATTTAAAAATCTCCATTGTAAAAATGACATTAATTTCCTACCTAGAGTGAAAGCCATAACTAATACCTACTCAGGTTTTAGTAACTATGTTTCCAAAAGTTAGGTACACTCCTGCAGAAGCTGCTGGAGAGACACTATGTGCAGATGGGACCACTAATTTATAGTTCTGGCTCCGGGGAAGAGAAGTTGGGAAACTGTCTAATAGAGTCACACCTGGATGTCAATCCAGCTGTTTGACCAAACCTTTGTTGAAACTTTAGTCTCTTTCCTCAACTATAAAATGGTGGTTAATTCCTGTGGGGGGCAGTAAATCAGGTAGTAGGTATTAAGTGTAGAATCAGCACACAGAAAGTACTCAATAAATGGTGGTAAACCTTTTAGCAGTGTTTTTCAACCATTTTTATTTCATAGCACACTTGAACCTACAGTTAAACTTCCACAGCATACTAAAATTATGTTGATCAAAAAAAAAAAGAGTAAAAAAAAAAAAATACTTAATGTGCTTTGAACTTCTTTTGAATATAATTTAATTAATGATCTTTAAATTGTTTTTGTTTTTGTTTTTTTGAGACAGAGTCTCACTTTGTCACCCTTGGTAGAGTGCCATGACATCATAGCTCACAGGAACCTCAAACTCTTGGGCTCAAGCAATTTTCTTGTTGCAGCCTCCCAAGTAGTAGGGAATACAGATGCCCATCACAATGCCTGGCTATTTTTAGAGAAGGAGATCTCAATTTTTCTCCAGCTGGTCTTAAACTCCCGAGCTCAAGGCATCCACCTGCCTCGGCCTTCAAGGATGTTAGGATTACAGGTGTGAGCCCCCACACCCTACTGGATCTTAAAAAATGTTCACAACACACCTAAGATCCTCTCACGGTGCACTAGTGTGCCTCAGTACACTGGTTGAAAATTGTTGCTTTTAGGATTGCATCTAACTACAAGTAATAGGAATGCTCTTGGTTTGAGTTTCATTTTCCTCATGTTACAAGAAGTACGGAAGGAAACAGCTCCTGGAGTTGGTTCAGTGATGATGGAGCCAGCAGCTCTGTCATTCTGTAGGCCTTTTACTAATGGTTACAAGATGGTTTTGTCTTGACTGCATGCATTGGGTACTTTTATTACCAAAAAAAACAAAAGTCTTCTCAGAGTCCCATAAGAATTGTCCTGTCTTACCAGCCAAACTGTCTAATACAGTCACAAGAAAGTATGAGAAAGTGACATGTAGACTTTTCAGCCTCAATAGTGGAAAATGAAAGAGAAAAGGGGGTGTCAAATATCTTGGCGGTAAGTCAATAAATAGTGTCTACCATAGAAAGTGTTAGTAACTATTAGTAACAGCGATGGTAGTAACAGAAGGAGGAGGAAGTGGGAGCAAATAATAAGGAAGATGAAGTGGAGAAGGAAAAATTGCAACTCAGAGTAGAACCCCAAAATGTTCCCATATTGCCCACCTACTGTATCGTCACCTTATAGAGCTTTTCCTATATATTATTGGTCTGACATTAGAATTGTCACAAAATATTTCAAGTGGATACAGCATCCTTCCCATTTTTCAGATGGGGAATTTGAGATCAAGCATGGCAAAAAAGACTTGCCCATAGTCTCATGATTAGTGAGTGATGGGGCAGTTTGTGATTAAGGTCTTAGTTTATGGTCACTAGAGCTGCAAACTTCTCAGACATATACCTTGCAATTAGTGTCACAAATTGCTGCATGAAAAAGAAGCTATTTGGACAAAAAATTTTGAAAAAACTATTCCATATTAATTGCTAATAAATGCTGGAAAATCTTGCAGTATAGAAACCTATTATCCATGTGTTAACTCTTTCCAATTGTTTCCCACACTTACTATGCACAAGACCTATTTTTTTGTCAACTAACTCTTTTAATATTCTGAAGAACTGATGTTCCAAAGGGCTCACTTTGGAAAGTATCATCATAAGCAAAGACATGTTTGTCGAGGTGCCTGAAGAGTAGTTCACTCTTTTAGTAAGAAGTAGGCAAGAAAGAGAAAATTTCTACCTCTGACCATGGACAGAGAATAACCTGGAGCTCTCTGAGCACCTAAGGAAAGAATCGAGCTAATTCTAATAGATCTAACAGTCTCCTGGGACATTAAATTGGCTCATCCTAGAGCACAAAGAAGACAAGTGCCCAGAGTCAGTCATTCAACTCACTGAACTAGCAAAGGGAGATTTTTATTTAAAAGGGAATGAGTCACTATAGATTTTTTTTTATATAGAAACATGCTATTTATGCCATCAATGTATAGAGGTCCCTGTGATTAACATTTTGGTTCTAGACACTAATTTCCAGCACAACGTGGTGCAGCATCAAATCATTGTCAAGCAGATAATGCCAGGCTTCCGCTTAAGGTCTTCACGTCAGCTGCAAATTGACAAATGAACACAAAACAAGTTCTGACCTAAATAAAGCATTGAATCTGATGAGTCTAAAGTTCTGGCTGTGCAAGACTCAGAATTTCCAGGGACATAGGGCTGGGTTCTAAAATGCAGTAGGTCTTTCATGGCTAAATTAATGACAGAGACCTCTAGCTCTAAATCATAAATTTTCTCCATAGGTAAAACCCTCCCTTGGGATGCTAGTCAGGTGGCAGAATCACTAGTGTTGCCTCCACCTTAACTTAATTTTAGAAACTGTCATTTCCCACTTTTGTTCTAATTAACTGATTAACTTTGCTTTAATTAACATTGTCATGAGGGCCCACTCTGGCTGTCTGCTAAGCAACTGCTAGGCCTTTCACATCCATTGGCCAAATTATAATATGCCTAGAAAACTGGTTGATATGTGTGAATTGCAACATAACCTGACTACTATCAAAGCTTTGAGAATTTCCAACTGCTTGCATTTCATAAGAGGGTCTTAGGATGAAATGATGTTCATACCCTTTTTCTCTCTTTAGACTCCTCTAGCTCTTTCTTGTATGTTTTCAGATCCTGTTTATCTTCCTAGGCTCAGATACCTCAGTAGGATTCCTTTGGATTAAATCATCTGACAGATTTCCCCAGGTCTGGACTTCTAAAGCATTTTATGTGCCTAGCATACATTTAGCACACATCCTTCATATCTTCTTCATTTATTATTACTTTACAGATATTTACCGATATTCACTGGGTTAGGCCCTCGGGAAATTGGGATACTTCTCTGTATGCTATGCAGTATTTTCACAACCTTTGAAAGATATCTTCAAGTATTTATACGCATATCTCCCTTGGTGCTAGTACAGTGCCTGCTGTATAGCAGTGCTCAGTAATAGCACATACGGAAGGAGAGAAAGACGATGAATCTGTTTGGCAGGAGCTCATAGGGCTCATGGCCACCACGGTGGACAAGATTACTCACTTTGCTGACCTGATCATCCACATTTTATCTGATAATGCTTGGTCTTGAAAATATAAGAAGAAATACTTTTTTCCTGGAAGCAAACTTTTTGTTTTCCCATCAAACTTCTGAAAAGTGCCTCTTCTGTTTCAATCACTGTTCTGAATATTGAAGATACAGAGATAAATAAAAGAGGAGCTCTTGATTTCCCAAGGGAAACAGAATTAGAAATAGACAAGGCCCCTGAAATAATATAGAGCCGTGTGGAAAGAAGTCTACAGGGAGATGGAGAGGTCCAGAGATAGAAGCAGTGAATTCTGTCAGGAATTCAAAATAATATTTAAAAGAAACTAATTCAAACAAGAGAAACCATCTCAGCATTTTAATCCTTGTTGAGACGGCTTCTCTACTGATGAGGACTGGACAGTGTCAAATTTCCTTTGCCTGGTAGGAAAAACCCTTGGTGACCTGCCTCCTTCATTCTTCAATAACCTTCCCTCTGGCCACACCCTGCTTGACTTTTCACACTGATCCCTTCACAAATTCCTTGCTTTTTAGCTTCTAGTAAGGCAGCAATTTGGGTATAGAACACACCTGCCCTACTTCACTCCCAACTTTTACTTGACCGGCTCATGCTCATCCTACATCTCATTCTGGTGGGAAGCCTATCCTGTCCCTCTGAGACTACGTCACGCACCCTCCTTTATGATCCAAATAAGCCATGTGCTTCCCACGGTAGAACATTTATCTTCCCATGTTATAGTTACCTGTTCAATTGTAAGACTCCTTTAGACACACCCCTGCCTCCAGCACAAACACCATATACCATGAACTTATGAAAGGCAGAGACAGTGTTTTACTCATTTTCTGTATGCTACAGAATGTTTTACTCTGTAAAACAGAAATGTATTACTCATTTTCTGTGCTACCCAGCACAGTGCCAGTCCCATAATCAATACTTGGAAATGTTTATTAAATGGATGGATGGATGAATAATAATGTGTGAGCTGCATTGGCATTTTCTAGTGAACAAAGAAGGACTGAAGATAGGGAGTCATTTATTAAGCACCTTCTAAAGATCCAGCACTGCTCTCACCCCCTTAAATATATTGAATCTTTTTACCCCCAAATAATCTATGGGGTAGGCATTATTTTCTCTATTTGCCTGAGAGGAAGAAACTCAGGCAAACAGAAGCTAATTTATTTGCTCAAATCTTTCAGACAGTAAGTAGAAAAGGAAGGGTTAGAACAAAGAGAGGGTAGCTTCAGAGGCTGTGCAGGTAACCATTAAAGCATTAATACATACACTAGGAAAAACTGAGATTGCGCGAGTGTGGAATGTTCCCCCTCCAAGAGTTTCCTTGAAAACTGCTCCCTGGGTCTTTGTTGCAGTGAACTTTCTTGATTCATCACAACCTTCAACTAAACTTGATCTAATTTGCTTTTTTTTTTTTTTTTTTTTTTGTCTATATGAATAAAGTACACAAAAGCTTCTGAAATAAAGTTTGAACTCTAAGGGCTGCCTGAAATTTACAAATTTAGTGACTATTTTCAAATATCTATGTAGATTTTGTTTATAATAATAAATCTGACTGATTCTAGATATTTTTTACTATGTCTAGTATTTATTAACAGGAAACATGAGAATTTGTAGTACTTTCTGTATCATTCTATGGGGGGCGGACATGCCTACTTCCAAGTGAAATCTCGTAAAATAAACAAGGAATCTTGATTCTTCCCCCCTTAATTCAGTCCAGTTTAATTCAATCAGTGTTTTCAAAGTAAACCTTATATACTGGGTACATTGCTGAGTCCTGGGAACATCAACAAGACACAAGGCCTGCCCGCTGGAGCAGCTGACAGAGTGGTAGGGAGCCCAACCCACACGCAGGTCACTACCTTTATAGTGG
This sequence comes from Perodicticus potto, assembly GCA_963574655.1. Taxonomy (NCBI): domain Eukaryota; kingdom Metazoa; phylum Chordata; class Mammalia; order Primates; family Lorisidae; genus Perodicticus; species Perodicticus potto. Next base: position 2,064 of record CAUYRH010176931.1, on the reverse strand, counting down.
ATGAGGTGATGAGGAGAGAGATGCACAGAGAAATCAGTCACTGAGGAGGGAACAGACTCCAATGTGGAAGTTTCTGGAAAGGTGACACCTGAGTTGGATCCCAAAGGGGTATTAATTAAGTGATCCAGTTGGAAAATCGTGGGATTCCCTGTCCTGGGGAGCAACATGAATGGAAGTATGAAATGGCACGGTGTCTATACCAGCATGCAAACCGTGTGTCAGCAGGGAACGGGAGCTGAGCTTCACCTCAAGGAGCCACCAGCCAACCACCTTGCAGCTCTCCCAGGATCCTTTCAGCAGCCTTTTTCCTGCGTAACATCTACTGGAGACATCCAATCCCTTACACCCATCGCCACCTCTCGACACCAACTAGATGCCACAACACACCGTACCCCGTCAAAACTGGTTTGTCCTCCTCTAGGAAAATGACAAATGAATTGGTACAATTATGCCAATGATTATTAATAGCTTGCCTTGCCCTTTGTGCAATAAACACTGATCAACTACTTTATGACAGAGACTGTGTCAAGTATTTTCATATATTATCTTATTGGATCTTCACATAATATTTTATAATAGAAAGTACTACCCCCTAGCCACACGTAAAAAAAAAAACAGCTGGGGCACATAGAGGCTAAGCAGCTGTGAGTTAGTGAACTTACGAGTGGTAGAGCCAAAACTGGGGCTTCGAACCCAGGTCTAAATGTCGTCAAAGTTCTTTGTATTTCAGTGCTGCCTTTCTGATGGATTCATTTTCTCAGCCATGTATCTCATTTTGTTGTGGTGGTGGTGGCTGATGAAGTCATAGTGAATGTATTGCTGCCATGTATTTTGATACTAATTTTTAGTCTCAAACAAATAAGCCTAAAGGTGACTTTTTGATATACAGGCAAATCTGTCAAGATGACTCCATGAAACCAAGTGACACGGGTGTCCTTCATGCTATAACTTTGCAGAAATAATGTAGTATCATGTATAGGAAACAGAGTCTTGTCAGCAAAGACATGGATTCTGTCACTTACAAACCGGGACCTTAGACAAAGCACAGAGCCTTATTTTACATAGCGTCTGTAAAATAAGGACAAGACAATAAATAATATTCACCTCACTCTGTATTATGCTTACAGGGTCATTGTGAGTACGATAGAGAATGCGTTTCACAGATGTGAATTTCCTTTTCCTAAGTATGGGGTCATTTTAGTTCGTATCTACCCACTATACAGCTCTGGTGACACAATCTGAGAAGAGGTTCCATGATGTCATTCTTCAGGAAAGTTACTGAAATGGAAATATTTGATTGAGGGACTCCTGCCTAAATTGCTAGTAATCATTGCTTTATACTTGGGGCCCTTGGTCCTCCAAATGTCCATTACATTCGTAGGTGGCAGGTTGAGAACATTCTGCTTAAGTGCTTTTCTAAAAGTCAAACTTTCCTCAGTATATGAAGGTAGTTTATGAGTTTAAGCCATTTCTTTCATTCTTTTTGTGATTTTGGCACTGCATTTATATTTCTTCATAAAAAAACATGATGTTCAATTTGGCCCAGAACATGTGATCCATCTTTACTTAATTATGTAGACACTAAATGACAAATCACTGTAGGAACTGTTATGCATCCCATAATGTTTGCCCATGTGGTTCACTTAGGTTTAGCCAAAAGAAAAAAAAAAAAAAAACTTCAATTGAAGGAAACAGACACAGCATCTGTGAGGAGCCTACACCTGCTCCTGGCCTTGCTCTCTGGGACCGCGACAGCACCCTCTGGGTGGCAGAAGATGCCAGACCCCGTGACTGCCCCTCTGCTGAGTTGAAATGGCACAGCCAGAAATGCAAACTAACAATTCTGTTTTATTTATTCCCATAACTTTTGTTAGTTTGAGAAAAAACAGAGATCGTGACTTGGTAAACAAAAGAATCTGTCACTGACCTCACTCTTCTAAAACAAACAATAACTGAAAAGCAAAGCTTGGGAAATGTAATGAAGCTTGCAATAAAAAGAGTAATTATAACCCACAGTCATTAAGCAAGTGCCGATCGCGTGAGACACGATTCTGCGCATTTCGC
>CAUYRH010176930.1:0-16746 GCA_963574655.1 Perodicticus potto | reverse complement strand
TCACAGCAACCTCCAATTCCTGGGCTCAAGCGAGTCTCCTGCCTCCATCTCCCAAGTAGCTGGGACTACAGGCGCCCGCCACAACGCCCGGCCATTTTTTGGTTGCAGCTATCATTGTTGTTTGGTGGGCCGGGCTGGATTCGAACCCGCCAGCTCAGGTGTATGTGGCTGGCGCCTTAGCCCGTTGAGCCACAGGCACCGAGCCTAGCTCCAGGTTTCTAATAAGGGCTTGTTCTTTCTGGGGGTTTCCGCATGCTGGAAGCACCGAGAGTGACTTCATTAGAATAAAAGATGCTCTGTCATGGAGCGAGTCCCCAAGGGCTCCGTGGGGCTGTATTTCTTGCTCTGTCACAGGTCACGGGTTGGGTCATGGTATTTTGTGTTTATACTACTGACAGCTGCTGGGCCTTGGTCCCAAGTTTCCCAAGTGTTCCAGGCCAGCCCCGAGCCCACAGCACCTTTCTCCGCCATCAGGCTGCGCTCCCGCCTGCCGGCAGCTCTGCCCTGACCCCCATCTGAGGTCAGGGCACGAAATCCCTGCCGGACCCTGGTTGAATGCAGCAGTCCAGGGTCAGACATCAGGACCTCCAGTCAGCACACAGCTTGGACAGGGAACCTCCTTGGGCCACAGTTTCCACGTGCTGTGCGCTCGTCTGCATCCTAGGGCTGCTAGGGACGGCGGATGAGAAACAGTGGGCCACAGCTCATGCCTAAGCCTGGGAGTTTGTGTGAGCACAGCATTCTGCTGAGGGCTCCTTCTTGCCCATGCCCTCTGACACTTGGTGCCTCTAGGGGTGTCCAGGAGTGACAGTGTTTCATTCTTGCTGGGCCCAGCCAGGTTGCCGCCCCATGGGGTGCTGTGTTCCAGCTGGCTTCCGTCATTGCCAGTGGCCCGGGCTGGGCAGTTTGGCTGACACCAGGGCCCTAAGCAATGCGGCTGATGTATCATCCCTGAAGGCTGCTGGTGGGCAAGGCCCTGGCCCGGGTCCATATGGCTCTGGCACCGGGCTTTAGGGTCCGGGAGACGTGTGACTTCCCATGGCTTGAACCTGGTTCCGGGCCCCCAGAGGCCCCCCACATGGAGCCATCCCTGATTCCTCCTGGCTTGGGCTCCAGGGCCCAGGCTTTAGCCTCAGGTCTGGGATTACACCTGTGAGTGGGGGCTGGGCTCCGAGGACTGTGTGTGCGGAGGTGAGGGGATTAGGCGGGAGGTGCAGTTGGCAGCCATGGACGCCAGGGTATCCCTCTGTTACACTCCTGGGAGGTCCTGGCTTCCTGGGAGGGTTTATTGGAAATGGCAGGGGAGCTCAGACTGGGGGGACCGTCTGAGTGGCCCAGGGTGTGTGCACACGGGTGTATATGTGTACACACGTGCGTGCATGTGTGCCCTGCATGGTATAAAATCTACTTGCTGAAATAAACACAAAAATGGCCCCTCTGGGAGAGCTGCCTAGAGCAGGAGGCCACTGTGGAGGGTCATAGGCCCTGGAAGGCAGACGCAGAATGTGGGCATCAGTGCCTCCCGTGGGCCGTGGGCCAGGTGTGTTTGTGGCCAGGGGTGGCTGGCACTCCGTGGCTGAGAGAAGACCTGCTGGGGGCAGCCCTGTCCTTTCTCTGAGCTCTTCTGAGCTTTTCTGAGCTCTGGGTCTATGTGCCCCGACACCAGTTCCTTACCCTTACTCCTGGTTCTTGGGAGAGAGACCCCAACTAGACCAGCTTGGGACAGTGACGGGTGGCATGGCCTGTAGGCCCAGCCCACAGAGTGTGGACTCGGCAGTGTCTTAATCCCACTGCCGACTCTTTATGAGGAATCTCTCACTACCGATGGCTCCTGATTTTGACCTGAAGCTGGTATGTGCAGCTGTGTGCGTTTCTGGCCAGGCCCCACACAGACGTTCCACTGTTCGCCTGTGCCACAGGGTTCGGTGAGTGACATGAGGTAACTGACACTCATTATGTACAAAACAGTTTTCGTGGCAGTGACTGCGCCATGTCGCCTAACATCACATGTTTAAGGCTGGCTGGGCTGAGCGTGGTGTTTGGCGGGTCGGGCTTATTACGTGCGTTTTCGGTTTACGATCTTTTCACCCTATGGTGGGTTTATGGGAATGCTACGAGGTCGTAAATGAAGATGTGTTTGCAGCTGGCAGCTCTCTGGGAGGGGACTGTCTACCTGGATGAGCTGCTGAAGGTGGCAGGTGGGTTTCTGTAGGCCCAGCCAGAGGAGAGTCCGGAATTTGGGATGGGGTGGGGGAAGGAGGAGGAAGGAGAGGGCAGGTTGGGGTCTAATCTGTGGCACTGAGTTACCTCCCTGGGCGGCCCATCTCCCCCAGACTTCGGCAAGTTTTCTGTTCACGCAGACCCTTGCACGGGCTTTCTCTGGGGAGGCTGGGGAGAACGGCTCCTTGCCCACACACTGATGATGGACAGGAGTGAGAGGGCACCAGGGGCGCCAGAGGCCAGGGCTTCACAAGGGACGGGCAGCGCTCCTGTTGGGAGGGACTCGGCCTTGTCCCTTGTGGCTCCAAGGTGCAAGTGGATGCAGCCCCTTGGGACCGGCAGAAACACAGGGTGGGTAACAAACTTTCTCACATGCAGGATGTGTTGTCTACACAGAAAAGGGCGAGAAGACCCAGCTGACCTTGGTGTTGTACTGAGGGCACCTGTGGAAGTTTCCTTACTGACTCTGGGACCACGTGTTTGGGCTTCCCCCCCCAGCCCGGGACTGGGTGTTCTGATTCTCACTTCCACCGCTGTCCCCGGTGGGGCTCTCTGCATACAGGACAGGACGAGAGGCCCTTCTCTGCCAGCTGCGCCTCTTTGTTACTCTCCTCCTGTGGCCACGCCTCCCGAACTGCTGCTTGCAATCCCTGCCAGGCCCATAATTCCAGGCTCAGAGGCTCAGTGACCCTCCAGGATCTGGCTCAGAGCCTGGGTTCTGGATGGGGCTAGAGCAAGCTGAGCCTGGGTATTGGGTGTATTTCTTGAGCCAAGATGTCGGATCTGATGGGCGCTAGAGAGTGTGCCAGGGAGAGGAAGAGGAGGGGGAGGAAGGAGGGAGAGGACGGAGGCACAGAGAGAGGAGCAGCTCTGCAGGGGAGATGGGCCCTCACTCTGCGCTCTGAGCCGTCTACAGGGAGGGAGGAAGGCACCACCTCGCAGAATCCCAGCAGTGTGTAATCCTAAAGTCAATTACACCTGGGTTTGAAATAAGCCCCATGATTATCTGCAGAAGCTCTGACCTCCTAATTATGACTAATTAAGCTAATGCTGAGCTTAGTTTGCCCTCCCGAGGGCCAGCAGATATGGGAATTCCTCCTGCTGACAGAGCCGAGTGGCTGTGGCTTTGCGGGGCACCCTCGGTCTGGCCGCCTGCAGCTGTGGCCTCCCTCTGCCTGAGTGGAAGGGCCTGGCTGTGTTCTTTCTCCTCTGAGGTGAAATGCCTTCTCCAGCTCCCTCTGGGCCACCAGGCCGTCAGCCCAGGGCAGCCATTTGAAGCCTTGCAAGGTGCTCAAGAGACGTTCAAGTGGAGAACCAGGAAATTACACTTGCTAGCTGCAAATGAAGTGCCATCCCCTGGGGCCCTCCTGAGCCTGTAGGGACGAAGGCAGCCCAGCTACCCACTTGGAAGGCTCTCTGTGGAGACAAGCACTGTGCCTCAGCAGGGCCCTGCCCACCTGTGGCTTCCGCTTGGGAAATGGCACCTGTCTTCCCTCCGTGTCAGCTGCACGACAGGCATCTGCAGAGGGCAGCTGAGGTCAGCAGGACGGGCGGTGCCACTCTCTCGTGGGTGGGGAACTAGCGCTGGTCAGTCCATGGACATCAGGGAGAGATGCCTATTGGTCAGGGCTGGAGCAATGTCCTGGGGTCTCCAACTTGGTAGGGAAGGTGACATGGCACCATCTCCTGCCCAGTGGGACAGGCTGGATTCCAGCTCACACCTTTCCTTCACCCGAATGTCCAGAAGGACTGTTTGCAGGCTCCTTGCCCGAACGCTCATGTCTGACTCTTTCAGGGAAGGGGAAGGAAAATGTCCTGACCCAGGCAGGGATCTGGGCGGCCTCCGAGTTTGCTGGCTCCACTAGGCCTGTAGCCAAGGCTGGGAACACGGCGTCTCTCGTGGCTGCCAGAAGCTGGTGGCCAAGTGGCACTGGTCTGAGTAGTGACAAATTAACACATTGTCTGATTTCCTGGTCAGACTCTGGTGTCTAGGCTGTGTCTCCAAGGACAGAGGTGAGGTGTCCACCACCCTGTTCTGCCTGTCCTGGGCAAATTGTCCCCCGAGTGCCAGGCTACGACTTCATATACGGCCAGGTAACTGGAACAGAATTGTCTGCTGTCTGGTTCTTGTTGTGGTCACATGGAGATGGCCCCTGTAGGCAGGTGGCTTTCAGGTGTCTCTGGCCTGCCCCCTGGGAGCTACTCAGGAGGCTGAATCAGGAGGATCACTTGAGTCCAAGAGTCGAGACCAGCCCGAGCAACATATAATATTAAGACCTTGTCTCTAAAAATATAAATAAAGTAAAATAAGAAAAAAATCAATAAACAGACAGGCACACATTTAAATGAATGTTTGTACGATGTTTTTAATTTCTTCCAGACCATTGTATAGTGTCCCATCCCCATCCCCCGGATCCAATCTCAAAATTTCTCAAGTTCATTTCCCCCATGGTCACCAGCCTCATCTTTTTAACATGGAAGTATGAGCGTAGCTAATGTGACTTGGGTTGAGAATGCCCCACACCACAGAAACCTCTGCTTGCCGTCTGCCATTTGGAAGCTGTGCTGCAGAAGCCGACACTCCCTGTCCTGCACTGGCCTTTCTCGTCCTTCACTGACCTGCCTCATCCTTCATTGGTCCTCCCTATCCTTCACTGACCTGCCCCGTCCTGCACTAACCTGCCCTGTCCTTCACTGACCTGCCCCATCCTGCACTGGCCCTCCCTGTCCTTCACTAACCTGCCCTGTCCTTCACTGACCTGCCCCATCCTGCACTGGCCCTCCCCGTCCTGCACTAACCTGCCCTGTCCTTCACTGACCTGCCCCATCCTGCACTGGCCTTCCTCGTTCTGCAGTGCCCTGCCCTGTCACATTGACCGGCCTTCCTTTCAGCTGTTTTCTGGCAGGTACTCTCTGATCTAGTCCCCTAGCCTCAGCCTCTCCAGAGATCTCATGCTCTTTTACGTACCTCCTTTTTTATTCATTCTTCCCCCTCTTCATGAATGTTAAGTCTCATAACTTCCTTCTTGGGAACTCCTACTCACCCTTCAAAACCTTTTTCGAATGCCCCCCACCTTCTGGTTTTAAGCCCAGTGCTCTGAGGATATAGTGCCAATTCCTTAGCGAGGCTCCTGCTTGCTGCCCCACCCTCACCTTTATCTAGCTCTGTGCTGCATGCTGAACTTCTCTGGTGGTGGCTGGTCATGCCAGGCCCTCGCTCACTTGTAGGCTGCTCTCCTCTGGAGACTTCCTCTTGCCCCACCCCCTAGCTCCCCAGGTGTCTTCTCTCCTGACTCCTCCTCTTCTCTCCAGTTTCAGTCTCGGTAACCTTCCCCTGTAAGCCTCGCCTGACTCTCAAAGTTCACATGTTGGATTCTCACCCCTGAAGCAATGGTGTTAGGAGGAGGTGGGGTCTTTGGGAGATGACGAGGTGATGAGCCCGGTGCAGGGGTCAGCGGTCTCCTAAAGGGGCCCCAGAGAGCTGCCCGTGAAGATGGCACAAGGCATTGGCTGCAGGTTGGGAAGGGAGCTCTCGCCTAGAATGAACCTGCCTCCAGGCCTGTGCTCGCCACGCGGGACCAGGTTTTCTGACCATGCCAGAGTCCAGGTGAGCTCTGAGGGCGGTGGGGACAGGGCTGATTGTTCCATATGGCTCCAGATCCCTGAGAACACACAAGAGGCCTTTGAATTCGCTGCCCTGATGTCTCTATAACCTCTGAGGAGGCGCTGACCATTCTCTATTTCCCAGATGGAGAGGACCCAAGGGCAGGCCCCTGCCTTATTTGTCCTTACCCAGGAAATGAAACAGGCCACCACTCCCTCTTGAAACCAACCTGGCATCCTGGCACCTGTCCTCCAGGGGTGGCAAGCTGAACAAAGACTACAGGACAGGATGGCTGTCCAGAGCAAGGGCCACACATACCCCAGCTCCCTAGACCTGAGCACAGGAGGGGGGCCAAGAGCAGAGGGAAGGAGCAGCGTGGGGGCTTCAGGCGATCGGTCAGTAGTTCTGAGACATAGTTCATGCTGGACACAAGGCCTGTTAGAAGGCTGGGGTGGCCCCAGCCCTGAGGGACACAGGTTTCCCTGAGCCTCCCTACCCGAAAGTTCACCTGCAGCTGGAGCTGATCCACTTTCCTCATTTGCAAAAGGACTTTTCTTTCCAGTAGGATCAGGAGACTCGGGGATTGGGGATGCTCTTGGAAGCCACGAGTGTGCACCTGGGGAGAGCTGAAAGACCTCAGGAACTCCCAGGTGAGCCCTCTGCAAGTGTCTGCCTAGGAGCTGGGGGCTTATAGGGCGGCTGACTCAGCAACCATCGTCTCAGCCTCGGCACCGTGGCTGAAGGTGGCGCTCTGTGTGTTTCGCCTTCTGAGGACACACCGGCCACTCTGACTGCAGCTGAGGAAAGACTGGGCTGGCCAGCTCTGCAGGGCTGTGTGCTTGGCAGGTTTAGAGTGTGGCCTGGACTGCAAGCTGTTTCTTCACTGACTCAGATGACTTAGAGGTGAATCCAGTTGGAAGTAATTGTTTAGATTAAACTCCATTACCCTTAATAAATAATTAACCTGCCAGATGTAAGGCACTTACCAAAGAGCCCGTTCTGCTGCTCAGACTGAACGTGTCAGGACAAAGGTTTTCCCGAGGTCCTGCGCAGCCTCCCCGAACTGCCAATTACCCTCAGATGGATGTGGCTTCGTGGAGGCAGGATGTGTGCTGGCAGGTGGAGCTCACGTCCTCGGTCGCTGCTTCCAGCTGAGGGTCTGAGAGTAGGGAGAGGCTTCCCTGGGGGTCGAGGCCTCCAGAGCTTCCCCAGGAGCCTATCCTGCCCGCCAGCTGCCAGCTCTGGGTGGCTCACAAGACAGAGGGCAGAGTTGATGGCCTCAGGGTCTCCTCAGCCCACTCCCTTCCCCACTGATGCCTTTTTTGTGTTATTGTGCCTCGGTGATGCTGGACATCTGTCCAGACATGCCCAGACACCAAACAACCCAGGGCACTCTGCTTAGCAGAGGCAGAGTTTGGTTTGCAGTTGACCCACATGCTCCTGACCTAAGAGGCAGGGTGTCCAGAGTCACGGCTCGGACCTTGGCCTTGGTGGCAGACGGGTGTCCAAGCCTAGTTCCACTGCTCACTTGCTCCCTGCCTCCCCCAGACTGTGTCCTCACTGGGGACTCAGATGGCGGTTAGGCAGTTCAGGGAGGGAAGTGATGCTGTGTTCATGAAACACAGGACAATGGAGCAGTGAGGCCTGGCTTGAGTCTGCCCCACGGCTCACAGAGTGGGGATGTCAGTGGAGTTCTCAGACATGGCTGCCAGCCACTGCCCTGTCCCCAGCTGGGCCAGATCAGCCAATGGCTGGACACAAGCTTCTACAGGTGACTCCCTTGGAGGCCACGAATCATGGTGGGGGGACGTCCCAGGTCTCTGATCCAGTGTGGAGCCAGCAGCCAGCCCCACCTGCCCCATTTGCCCACGCACATGCTCTGGTCTGAACGTCTGTGTCTCCCCCAATTCGTATGTTGGGATCTTCACCCCAAGATGATGTATTAGGAGGTGGGGCCTTTGGGAGGTGATGCGGTCAGGCGGGTGGAGCCCCTGGGGTGGGATTGGTGCCCTTATACTGATAAAATGGACCCCAGGGAGTTTCCCGGCCCCTCCCACCGTGTAAGGACACAATGAGAAGGGGCGGTCTGCAGGCCAGTGAGGGCCCTCGCTGGGAGCCGAGGTTGCCATCAGGTCATCTGGACTTCCCAGCCCCCAGCACTGTGAGCTGCCCAGTCTGTGGTGTTTCACTACAGCTAACTGAATGGCTGAGACACAGGGGTGGTGAGGGCTCATTTTTACCCCCGAGAGTCAGGACAGGCCAAGATTGTCCTGAGGCTCGGCCAGCCTGGATGTCTCTCTTGTCCCTATTTCTGACCTGCAGGCCTGAGGGCGCTGGTGCACTGTGGGGACAGAGATGTCTTCAGGAGGGGAGACCCCTGTCCCAGGAAGGCAGAGGCAGCTCCTGCACCCTGCAGGGCAAACACAAAGCTCAGGGCCATGTCTGTCAGAAGCACTCGGTTATCACCTGGCAGTGCGGAAGAAGCCCAGGGTGATTTGCATATGTAAATTAATGCACAGCAAGTAATTTCACCTTCCTCAAGTCATTCGAATTTCAGCACTCCCAGGCGTAAGAACAGCAGTGCTCAGGTACAAGTTATAACAGTTCGTAACAGTGGCAGTGACATGGGGAGAATGTGGCGATGATGTGCTGTCGTGCTAAACCTGGGGGACACGCCACACGCTGGCGCTACCATTCCTCCCAGACGGGCTGCAGCTCTCGGCCCACGGCTGGGTTCCTGCCGTCTACTCGGTGCCTCCTCACCACGCCCAGCATGCTGGGAAGTTAGGGTGCCCTTACCTGCTGCCAGGACAGGAGCACTGGGCAGGGGGACCCTGGTTCCCACCTCTGCTCACCTCCTGGCAGGAACAGACAGAGCAGTGGTGAGTGATGTGTGGTCCCCTCTGCATGCATTGGACATAATGCAGGGCTCAGGGATTCAGGAAGGATGACACACACCCCCTTGACTGACACCCACATGTCAGGGGCAGCAGTCCGGGCATGGGACCAGCTGAGCCCACCACGTTCCAGCATGGTGGCTGCCAGGCCAGGAAACGAGGTTGTGCTGCTCTAATGGGCCTCTGGAAAGACCCCAAGGAAGCTTCCTGGCTTCCCCAGTGTTTGGTTGCAAGCTATGTCATGGGCGCAGGGTTATGAAACACCCTTCTGAACATTTATTTATTTATTTAGAGACAGAGTCTTGCGCTGTCGTCCTGGGTAGAGTGCCGTGGCATCACAGCTCACAGCAACCTCAAACTCTTGGGCTCAAGTGATCCTCTTGCCTCAGCCTCCCAAGTAGTTGGAACTACAGGTGCCTACCACAATGCCTGGCTATTTTTTGATTGTAATTGTCATTGTTGTTTGGCAGGCCCGGGCTGGGTTTGAACCCGCCAGCTCTGGTATATGTGGCTGGTGCCCTAGCCACTGAGCTACAGGCGCCAAGCCAACCAGCTATATTTTTAGAGATGAAGTCTCGCTCTTGCTCAGGCTGGTCTTAAACTCCTGAACTGAAGTGATCCACCTCAGCCTCCCAGAGTGTTGGGATTACAGGCGTGACCCACCGCTCCCAGCCTGACTTACGGGTTTTTAATGGTTACCTTTATAATATAGATTTATTAACATGAGACAGTATAAATTTTCTCTGAACTGTGAATGAATACTTTAACTGTTCTTCCATCTTTTTTTTTTGAGATAGAGTTTTACTATGTCACCCTCGGTAGAGTGCCATGGCGTCACAGCTCACAGCAACCTCAAATTCCTGGGCTCAAGTATTCCTCTTACCTCAGCCTCCCAAGTAGCTGGGACTACAAATGCCTGTCACAACACCTGGCTAATTTTTTTCCTATTTTTTTTTTTTTTAGTAGAGACAGACTCTCACTCTTGTTCAGGCTGGACTTGAAGTCCTGAGTTCAAGCAATCCACCTGCCTTGGCCTCCCAGAATGCCAGGATTACAGGCGTGAGCCACTGTGCCCGGCCTTTTCTGAGCCTTTAAGGACACCATGTGTCTAGGCCAGGGCTGGCAGAGTGGTAGGAGGTTCCCTGGAGGGGTGTGGGGCTCCTTGTGCCTCATCGGAGCCTCCGGTGTCTGTCAGAGACCCTCCAGAACGTCCCTGCCTGGGGAGGAGTGGAGACAAGGGGTTAGGAAGACCCTTGATTTCTGCTGAGGAGGTGACCACGGCTGCCGTGACTTTGCTGTGTGATCCAAGCTCAGAGGTGTTCCAAAGTGCCATGGGGCAGGGAGTGTCACAAAACCATGAAAGCACGTGGCCACCGTCCATTCATCTCACGGGAAGAGTCCCTGTTCTTGATGCGTGGTGTAAGGACACATTTTTAAATGAAAACAAGGCTTTGAGCAAAAACCAATTTGTTTAAAACAACCTGTGGAATTATGAGAGATGTGATTTTGACTAATGAGTGTGAACTTTACTCGAGCAGAAGTGTTCAATTATGGATGAGCTAATTACAGGAGCGCTGAGACGTCTCCCGTCTCCTCAGACAGGGCCCAGCCTGCTCGTTAGAATCATTAATGAAACCTGGTCTTACAATATTTCTCTTGGCACAAATAATCCCTTCATTTGTGATTCAGTATCCATGGGTCATGTGAGTGTGACTTGGGGGTTAGGTACCTGTGGCAGGGCTGGGGGACTCCGGGAGGGTTTCCCGGACCGTTAGAATGTCTGATGGTGGTGCTCGGCCTGGAAGCACGGCCTCTGGGTTTGCTGAGGGCTCCTGAGCTTTGCAGGGGCGCCCTGTGGGCACCAGCTAAGGAGAGCAGGCCAGGCCAGCGCCGTCCCAGGATACATGAGGTTGGGGTCCTCCAGGGCACTTTCATCTGAAGAGGGGGCTCTCTCACCTCCCACCTCTTGAGTGTGGCTGAAGTCAGAGAGTTGGTCTTGAGGGCCTGGCTGAGTTGTGGCACTCCCAGGAGTGTTTCTTTCCTTGAGCCTCCAGACAATGCGGGACGAATTCAGGAGGAGCGAGTTCAGGAAGGGAGGGGCTGAGCAATTTGTCATTCCCTGAAGCTGCTGAGCACCAGCGGCAGTGGGGTGGGACCGTCGGACCTCAAAGTTTAGCTCCTGACTCTTCCATTTTGCCACCTGCAGAGCAGCAAAGCACCTACCAGGTAGTACACAAAAATACCAAGGCCCTTTTCTGCCTCTCAGGTAATCTGACATGTACCCCAGGGGTCCTGTGCTGTTTCCCTTGGTTGATTCTTTTTTTTTTTGAAGAGTCTCATTATGTCACCCTGGGTAGAGTGCCGTGGTGAGTCACAGCTCACAGCAACCTCAAACTCTTGGGCTCAAGCCATCCTCTCGCCTCAGCCTCCCAAGTCGCTGGGACTACAGGTGCCCACCACAACGCCGGCTATTTTGTTGTTGTTGTTGAAGTTGTCATTGTTGTTTTAGCAGGCCCAGGCCGGGTTCGAACCAGACAGCCTTGGTTGTATGTGGCCGGCGTCCTACCCACTGAGCTACGAGTGCCGCCCCTGTTGGTTGATTCTAAAGGCTGAGAAGTATTGGTGGGTTGTGTCTGCATGTTTGCCCGTGTGTAGACACCGTCCTCTGCACAGCCAGGCAGTGCACTGTGATTGCTCTTTTGTACTGATTCCCCCCGCCCCCCAGAGAAGCTTGTTCTCTTTCTTTTTCTTGCATGGTCTGTTATAATCGTACCCCTGAGTTCCACCAGATTCTCTGTTAGAGTAACAAGTCTCTGAAATTCCATTAAAAAAAACAGCCCTTCTCCCCCCTCACAAATAACTGAGCACCTCTATCTGAGGAGCTTCTCTGGCCAGCTTCAAAGCAGCTGCTACTTCCCAGGGTTCTAGGATGAACGCGAGATATCAAGACTCGAAGCCAATCAATATAATGCCAGTAGGGAGCCTTTATTCAAAAGATCGATTGGCCGGCTGTCCCCTCATTATGGTGAACAGCCCAGACCACCGGTATGGGTCAGTTTATAGAAGGTAGGCTGATGCAATATTGGGGTGAGATTGCGTGATCAGAAAATTGCTGAAGCAGGTATTGTTTGAACGTTTACAGGGTGTACAGTAAAAATAATCACAGGCAGACATTCAGTCACATTGGTCCTAGTATTTCTTCTAATATCTTTCTAACCATCAGGTCTGGTTGGGCTTGTTGGGCCCCTCATATGGTGAGGTTCGGAGAGTGAATAGGAGAAGTGGGGGTCCCCTTCTGCAGCCCAGACTTCTTGGCACCCCTTCCTCTACTTCCCTTTTTCCCTTCTGCCCCCTTTAACATTTCATTAAAAATAAACAGTTTATTATAATTTCTTACACGCTTGTCTTAAAATCACACTTCATGTCTAATGCTTTTTACTGTTTATCATTTATTGTTAATCTTTTGTTATCTATTTTACCTACTCTTAGACTATTGTTAAGTATTTGTAACTTCCTTAAATTATTGTATGCCCTCTCTCTCCACCCTTTCTATTGATTATGTTTTGCTGATCTAGCAAGCCAGTTTAGCAAGAATTAAGGAGAAGAAGGGAGTGAAGCAAGAAATAGGGGGGGCAAAGAGGGAGATGAGAGTGATGGGATTTTATCCCGTCTCACCAGGGTGGCTGCTCGGTCAGCGTCTGGCCTGTACTGTGTCTCTGGGTCTACTGATTTCTTACCTTTTTTTGTTTTTTTTTTTTTGTGGAGAGGACTAACATCTTCAAGTAACTTTTCTTTTTTACTCACAAACTTTTAATTTTAAAAAGTTTTAGTTTTATGAAAAAGTTGTGATGATAGAACGGGGAGCTGATGGGTACCCCTCGTCCAGTTCCTCTGTTGGTGACATTAGCATGGTCCGTTCGTCACACTGAACAAACGACATTGACATTATTTTTAGCTAAAACCTGAACATTTTTTCTTTCCCGATTGTGTTAGTTTTTACCTAATTCCTTTCCCTACTCCAAGACCCCTTCCCCTTCTGCACGAGTCATCATGTCACCTTGGGCTCTTCTTGGCTGTGACCATGTCTCAGACTTCTCTGGATTTTGATGAGCTCGATAGTTCTGGGGGTGCTGGCAAGATGTTTTGCAGAACATCCCTCAGTTGGCATCTGTCTGGTGTTTTTTCTCAGGATTGGCCTGGGATTCCGTGTCTTTGGAAGGAGCACAGAGGCCACACACAGGACACCTGCTCTCAACACGGCTCCTGTTGGAGTTGACCTTGGTCACTTGGCACAGAGAAGGCGCCCTGCAGTCAGCGCTATTCACTCATTTATCCGTCATTTCGTCTGTACAGTTGTCTAGATTATGCTTTCAGCCGGAAATTGCTCCATTTGGCGGTGTTCGAGGGGCAGGGATAGTCTGGAGGCA
This sequence comes from Perodicticus potto, assembly GCA_963574655.1. NCBI lineage: Eukaryota > Metazoa > Chordata > Mammalia > Primates > Lorisidae > Perodicticus > Perodicticus potto. The sequence goes on along the minus strand of CAUYRH010176930.1, from coordinate 3,598 downwards.
GCACAACCTCTGGCTCTTCTGTGACCTGCTGCTTTGTAGCTGGTTAGTTCAGCCTCATCTTCCTTGCCTGGCCTTTGGGCCCCTCCTTACTATTTCTTCTGGCCCCCATCCTTTGTTCTTTGGCCTCTGGACATGGCTAACATCAGCATGGATACCCCAACGTGCCACCTCCGCTTGGGAGGCATCGCTCCTGCCGATTGCGGGGCTTACCTGGGGTTATTCCACCTGCCACCAGGCTCACACTGAATGCTAATGTTCCAACCATCTGGCTGCCACAAGGACAATCAGCTGAGCCAGCAAATACTGTCATTGCAAGGAGGCCAGGAACTCTCCTGGGCCTGTCTCCTGCAGCTGCTATTGGTCACCCCCTCCCTCGGACCCTCCAGTGGGCCTGCAGGGAGGACCCTTTTGCTTCCAGTGTGCAATTTCCAGACTGGACAAACAGACTAGTCCCCTGCAAGGACGCTGGGTGTCCACATGGGAGGGTGGGACCATTTGAGGGTATCAGCGTTCCCCAAAATATGAGATTGTTGTAATTTTTTTTCTACTTTAGAACTTCTTGGTGCAGATCTAATTGGTAATATTAGTAGTTAAGGCACATGGTGTCCCCATGGCTCCTCACCAAGTCCCACAGGTAGGAGCAACTTCTCAGCCTCCGCTCTGGGGAGAGACTGAGGTTCCAAGACGAGGGAGAAGCTGCTGTCTGGAGAGCCCTGGGAGCAGGGTGGCCACACCTGGCCTTTCCATGGGGCTGCGCTGTCCCCTGCCTTTGAGAAAATTGGGATCTGGGATCTAGATGGGGGCCAGCACACCCTATCGGTGTGTCCAGGGTGCATTTGGTCATAGGTGGGCATCTGTTTCTGTGATAAAATTCAGCTAGGCATGTTGGAACACAGCCTTGGGCTGTGGTGCTGCCTGAAGACGGCCGTGAGGTCCCCGCTCAAAGCCAGACCTTTGCTGAGCTCGTTTCCCCACTGTGGCTGACCCACAGTGATGCCTGAGTGGCAGGACCTGTGGGGTGGCCGACATCAGATAGCCCCGTGGACTCCTGCTAGTACATGAGAGCCTCACCTTCCCTGTGAAGGAACACGAGCTCCGAGTGGATTTGCTCGTAGAGCGAATACTGGTGTTGAATACAGGGAAATACCAAAGTAATAAATACTCAAAGAAATATTGTGCTTTATTTATTCCTTCGCTCCTGGGACTGAAGCACTAATTAGGGTCATCGGGACAGCAGGTGCAGCGTGGTGACTCCCGGGGAAGCTCGGGTCCTGATGCATCGGCGGCTGCACTGTCAGAGGTGAGGGCAGCAGTCCCCAGCCAACGAGGGCCCTGAAGAGTCTAGAAGGAGTAGAAGAAACTCCTCCAAGACTCAGAAACCCAGAGGACAGCCGGACGGAGCAGAGTCCCTCCCGTCCTCCTGTGAGAGCAGGTGTCCTGCCTCTGTGCTGCGAGGGGCCGTCCCACAGCCTCTGAGGCTCAGAGGTGGGATGTCTTCTGAGTTCACACCAGATTCTCATATCAGATGCTTCATATGTCACTCTCAGGACATAAGAGGGGGTAGAGGGGCAGGGGGAAAGGAGACAGAGAGAGAGACGGAGAGAGAGAAGGACAGAGAGAAAGAGAAAGAGAAAGAAAAAGAAAAAGACAGAGAGGGACCCCCTGCCAGACACCACATGGCCTCCCTGGCTTGGAGGTGGGCAGTGCGGTCAGCAGGCAGGTTACAAGACCTAGAAGGTCCTCTGCTGGGAGGGTCCTGAGGGTATCTATGATTTGACACTCACCCCATACTGGAACCAAGTGGAAGGAGGTTGCCCTGGGGCTTGCGTGAGCCTGGCTCCCTTTCTCAGGCCCTGGAAGCCCCCCGCCCCCTCCTCACCCCTACTCAGCGCCTCCCTCTGCACCTGCCTGGCGGGTCCCAGCCCTGCGGCCCAGAGCCCTCAGAGGACACTTTCCCACACCAGTGTTCTCATGACCACTGCTCCTGCAAGCAGAAGGCTGGCAATAAAAATAATTTATTGGGGGAATGTTGATAAAACCCTGCTTATTGCAAACAGTAAATTAAAAGTGAGCACTTGCACCTTTATTCCCCACCCGGGGAACAATAACCACTGGCAGTGAACGCGGAGGGGAAGGAGAATGGGATACAGAACAATTGTTCAACTTCTCCCGCTCACCAGCAACCTCATAAAAATTAAGGAATAATTTTTCAAAGAGATAAGGGCTTTAGGGACATGGAAATCAAAACAAGCAAATTGTTCCTGCCGGAGGAGGCACACGCGGGATGGGAAGGGATTTCTTTTCCCATTTTTAATTTACAAGAACCTTGTAAACTACAAATTAAAGGAGCAATACCAATTCAGATGGCTTGATTCATTAAGCCTTTATTTACCCTTAATGCCTCCAAAGAAAAACAATTTGCCTTCTGAACATGAGTTATGGGCTCGGAGCTGACATTTTCCTACACAAATCCCCAGGCCCCTTACAGGGAGAGGCCACTGTGTGCTGAGCGGAGGTGGCATCTAATCCATGCTCAGGGCCGATGAGCCGTTGCTCTGAGGCACGTGGGGACGCCCGGGAGCCTCTGTGAGGGAGACACCTCCTTTGGATGGTCAGCTCCCCGGCCTGGAGATGGGGACGGCTGAGAGGGCCATCTGAATCTCTTGGTGATAAATTCAGGGACTGTTCAAGTCTACATCTGCTCCCCAATTAGCCAGATAATAGTCAGCCTCATAATAGGCAAGTAATAGGGACCAAGAAGTACTTTTTAAATGAGTGAGAGAAGTCAATGAATGAAGGGACTTAACGCTACATGGCCCACATGTACTGGGCTTTTGGGAAGGGTAGGCTGTTTCCATTAGCACCCTGGTTCTTTTTTTTTTTTTTTTGAGACAGAGCCTCAAGCTGTCACCCTGGATAGAGTGCCATGGCATCACAGCTCACAGCAACCTTCAATTCCTGGGCTCAAGCGAGTCTCTTGCCTCTGCCTCCCAAGTAGCTGGGACTACAGGCGCCCACCACAACGCCTGGCCATTTTTTGGTTGCAGCCATCATTGTTGTTTGGCGGGCTTGGGCTGGATTCGAACCCGCCAGCTCAGGTGTACGTGGCTGGCGCCTTAGCCCGTTGAGCCACAGGCGCCGAGCCAACACCCTGGTTCTTAACAGTGACGTTTACTCATGCCTGGTGCTTGCCCTTGTCCGTGGTCACCTGCTCCCGTCATCTGCTGAGCACCTCATAGGGCCAGGGATTGTGTCAGGAGAAGAAATATCCACTGATGACATCTCCAGAGACCCTGTTTCCAAATAAGGCCAAATTCGCAGGCACTGGGGGTTAAGATTTCAAACTACCTTTCCAGGGAGGAACATGATACAAACCACCCCCGTTCCAGAGCCGGCCAAGGCTTTGGTCTAACCCAGTGGTTCTCAACCTTCCTAATGCCTCCTAATACTGTGACCCTTAATACAGTTCCTCATGTTGTGGTGACCCCCAACCATAAAATTATTTTCGTTGCTACTTCATCACTGTAATTTTGCTACTGTTATGAATCATAATGTAAATATCTGATATGCAGGATGTATTTTCATTGTTACAAAGGGG
>CAUYRH010176929.1:0-25211 GCA_963574655.1 Perodicticus potto | reverse complement strand
GGGAGGGGAGGGAAGGGGAGGGGAGAGAATGGTTGGAGGGAGGGTGATTGGTGGGATCACACTTACGGTGCATCTTAGAAGGGTACAAGGGAAAATTACTAAATGCAAAATATAAATGTCTTCATATAGTGATTAAAAGGCCATGAAGGCTATGTTAAATAGTTCAATGAAAATATTTCAGATTATATATGAAGTCAGCACATTGTGCCCCATGGTTGCACCAATGTACACAATTATGATTTAATAAAAATAAATAAATCAATAAATAAATGGAAGTAAACACTGAAAAAAAAATCGTGATGCAGGATTCATTGTGTCCAAACCAAGGACTGAGCACCAATTTCATTCTTATTATTGTGAAACTTTTGGCACAGAATAACTTCACTACCCCAGCAATTGCTATACCCTTCCCAAATTACTTGATCTTCTTTGTCTTGTCAAAACATCATTTCCTATGGGTATTTAGGCAGTCCCAAAGCACACCTGAAGTCTGTCCACTTTCCTTCTCCTTTTTCTCATTAAGACTGAGTTTCTCATCGAGAGTTTGGCCTTTCCTTGTTTCTTGGCAACAGAGCTTCCAGAGGAAGTGCAAGAGCAAGGACAGACACAAAGACTGTAGCAGGACAAAGGCAGAGGAGATGAACATGTACACGGGGGACACAAGACCTGAGAATGTAAGAACAGGTAGACCCTTTGGTATAATAACAGAGTATTTACCAAGGCCCAGGTATCAGAGCCCCTCTGTTCCCTGCTCTGGTGCTGGCTTTGTGTACACAGCATTTGCAACATTCTGGCTGATAATGCTAATAGATTGCTGATTGCAAATAAGGTCAAGACTGAATTAATGGAAACAAAAGCCTTTGGAATAAATATAGTTGTGGAGAAAAGCAATACATGGAAAAAGACAGTAATACCAGCACAAGCCAGGATGTGAGACAAAACCCAAATGAGGAACAAACCAGAGAGGGGCAACAGAGGCTCAGAGAAGAGAGCTGGCCTGGAGGCAAGGGGAGAGCTGCCCTTCTTTTCTCTATGCAGACTGACCTTTTTTGCTTATCTATGCTCACCATGGGCAGGAAAACTGCCAGCTTTTCTTTTCACAGCTCCCAAGTTTACCCTTATAGATGGAATGATAGAGAATGGCTGTCTTTTGTTGTCATGACTCCAAATTCCCAAAAGAGAAAATGATTGGCTAATTATATACTGATCATAGGTAATAAATTACAGTGCAATTCATCACTTTAAACACTATACTTTCACAGCACTGTCAATCAGCATTACTGTGTCACTTTTTAGCCAGGAATTGTGATGCTCACTTGTAGTCCTAGCCACTGGAGAGGCTGAGACAGGAGGACCACTTGAGCTTAGGAGTTTGAGGTTGCAGTGGTTGGTAATAAACCCACTGCATTCTAGCCTGGGTAGGAAAGCAAGACCCTATCTCAGAAAACCAAACAAAACAAAAAGATACTTTTGGCTGCAGGTAACAGAAAAGAACATAAAGTAGCATAAGTAATAAGTCGTTATCGCACAAGTTAAACTATGGAGATCCTTAGGATTTAGAGGCTGAAAAATGACATTAAGGCCCAGAACTACTTCTTCTTTCCCTCTGTCATCCCAGTGTATTGTCTGGACTTTCTAGCTGGCTCCCTTCATGACACCAGATGTTTTTCATGGTCCTAGGGGCCAAGAGTAGACAGTGATCTCCCAGGACATCTTCTTTTTATCAATAAGAAAAATATTTCCCAGAAGTCTCAAGCAGACTGCTCCTTTTCTTGCTGACCAGAAACGTATCACATTCCCATGCCTAAACCAATCCCTGGCAAGTTTGGCTTAGGACAATTAGAATTCACCCAGGGCTAAGGAGGGCCCAGTCTCCTCTGACGCATTCTATCTGATACCCAAAATGTTGGAGTTCTATTAGCAAGGGATATAAGAAGGCAACTGGTGGTGTCTACCACAGCTCCCACTTCTAGAGTTAAGAAGGTAGAGCCAGGATGAAAAAGTCACTTTCACTCGGCCAGTTGTCCTGTTGCAGCTATCTGGGCAACTCAGCTGTGCTTAATTATGTAGTAGTAATAAAAACAATAATGATAACAATAATAGCAATAACTGAGCACTCACCATATGCTAGGCATTGGGGTATGTGCCTTACATACTCCAGGGGATATTATGCAGGGTGAGGCAAGGGAAGCCCAAAATTTGAGAAGGCACTCACCATCAGATGGGTGCATGGGCAAGCTGGTCCCCAAGAATGGGTCCCTCCTTAAATTTTGCACCCTAGAGTTCTTGTTTCACACTAGTCTCAGCTCCAATGCTACTTCGTGCCACCCAGTCCTACCACAACAATCACAATTAATGCACTTAGTTCCCAGCACTGGGAGTATGGGAGGCTGAGCCCTCTCAGCTGAGCCCTCACAGGGAACTGCCCTTCGCTGAACAGAGTTGCCTTGCCCAAGGCAGATGACTATTGTAAGCAGGAACATGAAGTTCAAGCACTTTGCATCAACTAAGGTAAACTCAGGGGTGTCTTCTCATATCCACGATAGCCCATGATATTGCCTGAGGGCTTTCTTGTAGCTGCACTGCAGTTCACCCTCTCCTTCTGCCCCACCTGATTTCCTTCACTCACAAAAGATGTCCCCAATTACCTTCCCCAAGAAAACCTCCATCTTAGAGCCCATTTCTGAGTGAATCTGTCCAGCAACAGTTGGTTCAGGAGTGGTTTGGAAAAGCAACATTAAAATGGGCCACAATGAGAACCTCATCCTCCGTAATAAGATCAAACACTGAAAGACTGTGATACACAATAGCAGTGCGTTTTTAAAATTGAGCTGGAATGACCTAGGATGAAATATGGTGGGAGGGAATATACTGGCAGGTGCAAAAATCACATATTTGCAAGATGTGGTGGATAATAATTATAAGGACTGTGAAATTAGATGGTTGTTGTTGGGGGAAGAAATGCATTGGGGGGAAATAGTGAAAGACTGAGTGTGATTAATCACTAATTAAAGCTAAATCTGAATCCTAGAAGGCCTCCTCAGAAGCATACAGGGAAACTCTCCTATCCTGCAACTAGAGGCCGGTTTTCCTGAGTATGAGAACTAGGACTTCATTGTAAGAATAACAGAGCCCCAGAGGGGTCTGATTTCTGAACCCTGAAGGTATTGCACATCAGAGTCTGGTCTCTGAATATGAAAGAGTGAGATCCTAAGATTTGGAATGGGGACATCTAAGTTGATGCATTCAAAAATTTCAAATCACCAGATTTCCCTGAGACTAAAGAATTGGCTCACTCCTTTCAGTTTAAGGTTATCACTGACCTGAAGGTATGTAAGAACTCTTGCTAAAGACACTTGCCTATGCTAGGCAGCCTCAAAAACTTCCCTAAGGGTCACCACCTCCCAATATTCCCATCCTTTTGTAGTTCCCTTTGACTTTGAATAGGAATGACTTTTGTAACAAATAGTATATTACAAAAATGACAGACTGTGGCTTGGTGCCCATAGCACAGTGGTTACGGTGCCAGCCACATAGACCAAGGCTGGTGGGTTCGAACCTGGCCTGGGCCAGCTAAACAACGACAACTGCAACAAGAAAATAGCCGGACATTGTGGCGGGCACCTGTAGTCCCAGCTAGATAGGAGGCTTAGGCAAGAGAATCCCTTGAGTCTAAGAGTTTGAGGTAGCTGTGAGCTGTGACGTCACAGCACTCTACTGAGGGTGACATAGTGAGACTGTCTCAAGAAAAAAAAAATGACAGACTGTAACTCCTGAAGCCACAGGAGGTTAAGGGGGAAGCTACCTTCTATTTCATGAGGATACTCAAGTAGCATTATGGAGAGACCCACATGTTAAGAAACACAGGCTTCTGCCAATAACCAATGACAACTGAGAATTCCTGCCAACAGCCACGTCATGAGCTATCTTAGAAATAGACCTCCCACTCATAGTCAAGCCTTCAAGTGATGGCAGCCCCAGCCAACATCTTGACTGAAATTTCATGGAAGAACTTGAGCCAGAAATTGTGAGATAATTAATTTTGTTGTTTAAGCTGCTAGACTTGGGGGTAATTTGTTACATAGCAATGGATAAACATTACACCTTTTCAGGATCTGCTCCTACTTCTCATCTTGGTCATCAGGCCAATAACTAGAGTTAAATCACAGTGTAAGCAAATTGAGGAAGTTCTGGGTATTCTAAGAAATAAAAAAGTAGGAACTAGCATACTATGTTTGTGACCGAGGATTTAACAGCCCAAAAGACAGTGCTAAGACCCATTTAGGATGGATTGTGGAGAAAATTGTGAATTAGAAATGACAGAACTTCCATGGCATACAGTAGAAGAAGAGATGAAAAGGCTCAGAAAGGTAGGAATGTGAGAATAGATACACTAAATAAGATGAGGAAAATCAGAACATGTTCTCCTTCACTCAGCAGTGGTAACAGGACTTTGTTCTAGGAAAAGGACCAGAAGATGTTCTAGTTATCAAAGTGGCAAGGAATACCCTGGTGAGAGGGACACCAGTGTCACTGAGAATTTCAACAGTGGCTATCCTCTGTAGGGCCAGGCTGCTGCAGTGCTAGACTCATTGATAACAATGGGAATGACAGGATCCTAAAAACAGCCCAGGTAGCCACCCTTCACACCCAGAAGCAAGGTGGTCACAATCATCATGATCCACAATGGCTAAGAGAATGCAAAACTCCCAGGGCAAGGCAATAAGAGTGATGCTCAATCTCACAAACCAAAGACATCAAGAAACTAGAAACAGTTCAGTGAAAGGTGATTAAATCTAGCCCAATTTCTGGATCTGAGCCAGCATCATGACCAATTCACTGACTAAAGAAAGTTTCTAGAAGGGAAGACCCTGTGACACCATGATATGTACATTTAGTAATGATTACCTCAATCCTTTCCTTAAGGAATCTGTGGTCATTTACTCAGGTAATCATATACTGGGGAAGGGAGAAATCCCAAACATTTGAGAAAGGTTGGACATAGAACACAGGTTGGCACTAATACCCAGGGATGCAAAGCAACATCATATTTCCTACCCCAACCCCATGAGAGTGGAGGCTACAGAATTAAATTAATAAATAAAATGCTGACTCAGGTCTGGCTCTCAGAGGGTACATTGTTTCTCTAGACTCACCTACTCATTTTCCCTGTTCCTGAATTCATAACTAGAATGGACATTCTCGGTTATTGGCAGGGTCCCCACCTCTCACAATGGGAAAGGTAAGTAGGACCCCCTGAATTTGCCCTTTCCCATCCTAGCCATTATAGTATCACAGCCCAAGGACGATGACAGATCTATGGGTGCAGGGGTGGTGATCCCCATCATATTCCCATTTAATTCACCAGTCCGATCTCTACCAAAGCCAGATGGATCTGGAAGGATGAATGTGGACTGGGGCAAACACAACTGAATACTAGACCCAATTACAAATGTTTTGCCAGATGTGAATTTTGACTAGAACAGATTAACATTGCTTCAGGTATATAGTTTGCAGCCATTGATCAGACAAATGCATTCTTTTCGATCTTTATCAGAAAGGAAGATCAGAAACTGTTCTTCACTCAGGAGTTGCAACAGTATATGTTTATAGTCTTGCTCCAGGGCTTTGTTCTACTTTCTGTCAAAAATAGAGTCCAACAAAACACAAGTCATCTGGACATTCTACAGAACATCTATTGGTTCACTTTACTGATGACATTATGCTGTTTTGGACCCAAGGAGCAAGAAAAGACAAGTATGTTAGAGGCCTTGGTAAGTCACATGCCTTTCAGATGGTGGAAGATTAACACTACAAAGATTCAGTGGCTTACACCATTGTTGGTGGCCTGCTTCCACTAGGGAACATAATTAAATGATAAAGTTGTCCGCCACCCAGTCTTCTTCATACCAAGAGAACAGCAGATAAGGAAAAGGGCCAGTAACTAACTGATCACCAGGAAGTAAGAGTACCACCTATCCAGACTGGGAGGGAGCAGGGAAGACTGTTTTGGCACCCAGGTGATCTGCTTTGGAGTCTCCTAGTAGAAAATGCATTAGCTCAGCCATCACAGCCTAGCTTGGTACCCATCAGATGAACTACTTGGACTGCTAAAAAAGAAGGGGAAGCTAGAATGGAGAGTAAAGGAGGAAGTATCAGTTGCAGCCACAATACTAGCTGCTACACTTGAGGGCTCGAGGTCATTGCATCCATCTTCCTCTTATATGTTTCCTCAGGAAAAAAGCCTGACAGAATTTGGAGGAGCTGTTCCCAGAACTTATTTTAGGAAGCAAGTGACTCTGAGGTGCAAGGCATGGACTTGAGTGAATTTGCACTGCCTCACTCAGGTCCATCACCCAGTTCTGGACTCAAGCAATTATTTCCCTAGCTGCTGAATCCCTCTCCAGGCATTACCCTCCATAGTAGAAAAGTTTCTTTACCCAAGATCACATCCCCATCCTGGGGATACATTATACCTAATGACTGACTGATGTTGGGATATAAGACAGAACTCTTTGTCTTATATAGTATAAATTTGAAGGACTATTGCACCTGCACAGCCACCTGAGGGATTAGGGAGGCCTTTCTTACAACTGCATCAAAATTCACCTCTCTGTGCCAAATAATGCCATCTTCACTTTCCCCAAACTATTGTTCCTACAAGGGCCCCCCAATAATCTTCCTGTGTGCAAATCTCCATCTGTGTCCTCCAAGGAACCCAACCTGCAATAGGTACATTATTTCATTTGATCCTCAACACAATGTTTATCTGTATTACTATTTCATTATCCTATTTTATAGAGGAAACTCAAAGCTCTAAGTAGTCTGGTAAACTTTCATAGTCTCTGATTCTAGAGCCTATGTTCTTAACCAATACAGATCAGCAAAATGTAAACTCTATGCTAAAATTTAGGCAAATAATCCTCTGGATGAGACTCTGGGTGCAGCCAGTTGGGCACTAACTCACAGAATGTTTCTTTCCATCCTGTGTGTGTTCCCTGGGACCTACCTGGAAGTTTCAGAGGAAAAACAGAGAACTTCTGTAACCCAACTCCCCTCTCTAGGCAAAGTGTCCCCTAATTTATTGCCATTGGTTTTAGGGGTTGTTTCTCATGAGTTCCTAATCAAGTTCAGCTTCTCCCCTGTGATTATAATGCTATGCAGAAGAGTGTCTCTGACATGACCAGCTGCCACCGTAGCCCCATAGGTCCCGGATCTAAAGGTAACTAGAGTGACACAAATGCACAGTGATCTTGGTCTTATGAATCCAGCAGTTTAATAAGTGATTTGTGGCTTGGAAGTCACATACTGTAGAGATCACCTGTCTGTATCAGGTCTTACTTCCCTCTCAACTCTCAGGCTGCCTGTCCCTACCTTGAGCAAGGCTAGATCACCTAGTCTCCCTCAAGTTTCAAGATGCAGGAATCTTGATGGGAATGTGGCCTAAACTGTCTTCACTATGACAGAGGAGCAGATTGTCATCAACTGCTGCAGGTAACCCAGAAGGCTATTGTCTTTTGTAACAACTTTATTCTTATTTTAAAATCTGAGCAATGTCTTAGACAATGTCAGGACTCCCATAAACCTCTGTACATAAGAAACCTTTGTAAGTAAAACCAGGCAGAAAAACAAAGCATGTTTAATAATTTTGCATAAGAACTTTTTCTCCTTCCCCCAGGAGGAGGTCCTTTAACTCTGTACTATTACGCACACACCACATATCCCCCACCCCATGATAGCAGCCCTCAAAAGTCCAGTCCACGCTGACCATTCATGCAGCCTCACCAGCATGCTCTTTACAGATTTCAAACTAAAATTGCCTCTTTTAAATCAGATCTGATGCAGAGTACTATTTCTAAGTTCAGATTCTGCCATTTACTGAAATGGGATCTGGAGAAAGTCCCTTAACTTCTCCAAGCTTCATTGTCCTCATTTGTAAAACAGGGATAGGAAAGCCTATGCAACATACTTTCAGAGACAACTAATGCCACCATAGCCCCATAGGTCCCGGATCTCAAGGTAACTAGAGTGACACAAATGCACAGTGATCTTGGTCTTATGAATCCAGCAGTTTAATAAGTGATTTGTGGCTTGGAAGTCACATACCTATAGAGATCACCTGGGTCTGATGTGGTAACTAACGTGGTAAAGTAGTAAAAAGCGACCTTTAAATTTTAAAGTGCTGTGTGAATATGAGTTTTCATTATTGCGTTGTTTCTCCCCTGTGAGCTTTCCAAGGCCACATCATTTACTTCCTTTCTCCCTGAGTTACATTAGGTGCCAGAAACATTGTAAGGTAACAGAGGGTGGTCATAAAGTTTGTGTGTAATTTTAAACTGCACACTATTTTAAATTGCACACAAACTTTATGGCCACCATGTATTAGTTTTGCTTACTTAAGAATGAATAAAAGAAATCCCCCTGCCTGTCAAAATCGTGGCAAAATCCTAACCATATCAACTCTTTTGTAGACAGAGTTCCATAGAGTGAATCTAGAACTCGATATACAAGAAACATTCGGAAAAAGCATGAAAATTTATTTATAGCCCACCCTGGCAAATCTATGCTGAGAGGAAGACTAATGGCATCAAAAAATGCAACCATTCCTCCTTCTAATACAAATTGCTAACAAGGGGACAAGTTGGAACCCATGTTAGTTTCTCCCAGAAAGTCTGCTGCCTTCAAATGACCAGTTATCTCCCTTAAGGAATCACTTTTATCCCATGGTATGATCAGTTCCTCTTCAACAGCTGATGCAACCCTTATTGCATTCCATTGCTTTCTAGCTGAGTCAGATTTCTCTAGAAGACAGAAATGAAAGTGATGACTAAGAAGACTGTACTTAAAATTCAAACATTTGATCTACACATTAATCCCCACCCATCCCTCCCATTCGGCCTCCCTGCCCTCCAAAGGGGGAAATTACCACTTTTAGGCAGCCTAAAACCTTCGGCTTCCACTGTCATGTGTGTGCACACTTACAATCTTTAAACACAAATTTAGTTCATTTAGTTGGAACTATACAAGATATCACCTACTCAGAAAGTTCTGATTATTTTTTCCTTCTATTTCCCTGGCAATCTTCTAGAGATACACAGTTTACAGGTCCAAGTGTACTGATTATTGGCTCGTTTACCCTGTCTCACTTAGAAGTGATAATCCAATTACTTATCGCCTCTGCATGGGCCCATTTTCTACATATCAATCTTGCCTCCAAGTTAAATTGTTCAAAACACCATGTCTGAAACGGAGAAAAGCAATGGAATAAGAAAAAATAGCAAGAGAGTGAAATAACAATAATACAGAGTCTTTCCTCAGGTCATCTCACACTCTCACATTTCCCTCACTGGAACAGGATGAGATTTCTTGATTGGGTAATGTTTTTAAAGGCCCCAACTTGAGTAATGCACACAGTACTTTGGTGGGTACTAAGATGATTAAATGATTATGGTGATGTGTTAATTCGTATCACTTTTGGGGGCACTCTGTTTCACATATGCTCACTTTTAAATTAAAAGTGCCCAGACTGTAGCAGAAATTTTAGCCCGGCTCTCAAGCAAAACATTTCTCTACTATAGCTCTATCATTTCGCTAAGTTTACCAAGCTTGCCATCAGTGATTTTCAACTGGCGTGCCTCAAGAGGATCTTAAGTGTGCTGTGAAAATTTTTAAAAATCATTAATTAAATCACTTTTGAAAGAAGTTCAAAGCACAGGAAATACATTCTTTTTTTACTTTTTTTTTTTTGAGACAGAGTCTCACTTTGCCGCCCTCGGTAAATTGCCATAGCGTCACAGTTCACAGCAACCGCAGACTCTTGGGCTCAAGCTTTTCTCTTGCCTCAGCCTCCTCAGTAGCTGGGACTACAGGCGCCCGCCACAACGCCCAGCTGTTTAAAGTCCGGGTCTCGCTCTGGGTTAGGCTGGTCTTCAACTCGTGAGCTCAGGCAATCCACCTCCCAGAATGAGCCACGGCGCCGGCCTTTCTCTTTTTTAAAATCAACATAATTTAAATGTGCCTTGGGAGTTTATATGTTCAAGTGTGCCATGAGATTAAAAAAAAAAAAAAGGTTGGAAAACGCTGCATTAGATCCTGAGATGACCCATCTTTTACATGGACAACGGTGCTCTGGGCTTGAGGACCACTGATATAGGAAGTCTCCTCGATGTATTTACCGAAAGCCTGGCACTGGGACTGCATGGTGGGCAAAACCAGCTCCAAGCACAGAAGCTCCCGGTCTAGGGCTGACTCAATGGCAGGTGGTTTTTCATACCAGACAGGGAAAGGCATATACGGAGGGCCCGGGGCTGACGGTGCAGGATTCGGGGTTTAGGGAGGGAGTTGTCTGATTGAGTCTCAAAGGAGAAGCAGGAACTGGACAGGAAAAAAGGAAGAAAAGAGGCCAGTCCTAGCAAGGAGGGCCGCGCGGACAGCGGAGACCAGGCAGAGACTGCTCCCGGCGCCAGCACACCGTCCGCGCCTCCTCCAGGCCGGCGCCGGGCTCCCGGGGGCGCCGACCCTGCTCAGGGGTCTCGGGTGCGCGGGGACCCGGCTGACAGTGACCGAGAGGCCACCGAGCAGGGTCCCCCGAGAAACAGCCAAACCTCAGAAATGTGTCTCAGCGTGTGTGTGTGCCGGAAGGTGGCGGGCGCCCTGCCCAGGGAGCGGTGACAGTCGCCCCGCTTCCTCGGAGTCCCCGCCGCCGCCGCCGGCCCAGCTCCAGCACTGGCGGATCCCTGCAGGCCCGGCCCGGCTGGCGCGGAGCTCGAACTCCCGGCTACCTGGTCCCCCGGAAACGCGGGGACAGCGTGGGGATGGGGGGAAACTGGCAGCTTTCCACACCCTTTTGTAGCTGTGCGAGCTGTACTGGGTCCGCGGGTTGCTGGTTCAAGAAGTGTGCTTTTCTAGAAAATTTCTTTAGAAGAAAAGTAATCTTTTTGAACCCTAGAGTTTCTAGAATATTCTCCATCCCTTTGTACTCAAAAAGTCCTACTGAAACGAATCTTTTAGATAAAAAGTCAGCTTGGTGTGTGTAAGAAGATAGACCTCAGACACTATACGCTGTGAGGCATTCATTAAGTTTACCTCTCTGTGGCTCAGTTTTCAAGTCTGGAAAGTGGGACTCCTTATAGTACCTGTCACACAGATTTACTGTGAGATTTAATGTGCTAATGTAGATGAAGCACGGAGGGGGAGGGGGGATGTCTGCCGCTGGGCAAATGCTGTCGAATCATTATCATTATTAATTAATATTATTTATCATTATTAGCAATCATTATCCCTGCAGGTTGCCGCTCACCTATGCCACCTTATGCTGCAGCATGTGGTAAGAAGAAAAGTTTCAGGTAAGTATAGGTGATTCTGAGAAGAAGGACACAGACATTGAGTACTGAAAATGAAGGTCGATGTTGGCTAAAGGGTACACATTTTCAGTTATAAAATGAAAGTTCTGGGGAATTACGGTACAGCTTGGTGACTGGAGTTACAGTTAATAGGGCTGTATTGTGTACAGTTTGCTAAGATGGTAGGCGTCCTCACCACCACCCCCTCCCACACACACAGTGGGCTCTATATGAGGTGACAGATGTGTTAATTAACTTGATTGCAGCAATCATTTTCTAATATGTACATATATTTCTAATCATCATGTTGTTCACCTTGATTATATACAATTTGTGTTTGTCCATTCACCTCAATAAAGCTGGGGGAAAAAATGAAATTTTGAGTGTTTTCAAATACTTCCTTTCCCATAAACCACCTGTGGTCCACAGGACCAAGCATAGGACCTAGGCCAGCATCAAGGCTCAGCACCCTGTTGCTGCAGTAACCTCTCCATGAACTCTCAGGCAGAGGCCTCTGAGCCTTAATTTCTTCTCAGGAGTGTCATAGGGCCAAGTAAGCTCATGTCTGAAAGTTTGAGGTGTAGTTATTTTGAAAATACACAGTTGATGGCTTATTGAATAAAACATCTGAATTAAACAGAACAAGTGATAACTGTCCAGAACTTTCAATAGTGCTGTGAGAAAAGCTTGCCTTTTCAGTAAAACTCAGCAGTCATTAAATCATCTGCTGAGGGAAGAGCCACCTCCCATAATACCCACTTGATAGAGTTGCTGGCACCCCCTCGGCCAGCACTGCCCTAGAGTAAGAAAGTTCAATGACTCTGAGGGGTTCCCTTTTTCTTCTAGATGTTTCCTCTGGGATCTGCACTCTGGGTAGTTTTACTTCTCTGGAAATAATTTGTCCTCTTCAAATCCAAAGCACAAAAGCACTCCAGATTCCTATAGTTCCACCATCAGATCAAAGAAATCTCAGGGACCCACATATACAAGGGACTTTAAGATAAGTCACTTAATCTCTCTTGCCTGAAGCTTTCTTACCAGGAGCATAATACTTTAAATTCTGAGAATCACATGAGTTTGGCACACATGTAGTCAGAGTTTCCACTGTTTTCTGTCTTTCTGTCTTTTCTGGTTATCTCCATGAAGTAACCTCCTAGACCCTGGCTGAAATTCAGTACCTTGCTCTCAGCTTCCTTAGGTTTTGGAGAAGGTGCAGCCTGACTGGGTTTGAATTCTCAGGTGCAAAAGCTTGCTCTCCTGCCAACCTTGGCCTACCTGCCTATAGCTATTTTTAGTAAATTCTTTCTTAGTAAAGAGATAAAACATAAATCACAAGGACAAATGGTTTAGCTTGTTCATTCATTCAACAAATATTTCCTGAGTGTGTGATATACCGTAGCTTGTGGTTCAGTAAGAAGTGTGATGTGGAGAAGGAGGGGCCCGGAATGGCTTCCCTGATGAAGTGAAGCTTGGCTGAGTTCTGAAAGAAGAGGAGGAGGTAACTGAAGGAATGGGAGCAGTCAAGAGAGCTGGCCCCAGGCCCTGAGGTAGGGAAAAAGGAAAGATGAATAGATGAATGAATGAGCGGATGGATGAATGAATGATAGATCAATAAATGGGCAGCTGGCCTCCTCCTTGGTTTTTGGTGCTCCCTCTTTCACTGGATTTCTTTCTCAACTAGCCCCATCCCCTTGCCAGACACATGATTACATTGCATCAGTCTATGAAGTGTCCATGTGTCCTAGACAGCCATGACACCCACCACTGCTGTTACAAAAGAATTTTGCAGTATTTATAGCAAGGTTTCCTCAATTCCTACTGCAAGGAAAGCACTTTCTATCCAAATGAAGGGCTGAGAAAACTCAGATTTTTATTACTTCAGAGGAGCCATTGCTTTCAGCTTTTCACTAATTCATCCCCACTTTTTCTTCTTCTTCTTCTTTTTTTTTTTTTTTTGTAGAGACAGAGTCTCACTTTGTTGCCCTCAGTAGAGTTACCATGGTATCACACAGCTCACAGCAACCTCCAATTCCTGGGCTTAGATGATTCTCTAGCCTCGGCCTCCAGAGCAGCTAGGATTATAGGCGCCTGCCACAACGCCTGGCTATTTTGTTGTTGTTGTTGTTGCTGCAGTTTGGCCGGGGCCAGGTTTGAACCCACCACCCTCCGTATATGGGGCTGGCGCCCTACCCACTGAGTCACAGGTGCCGCCCATCCCCACTTTTTCTAACTTATAGCCTCCATTTCAGCCCTCTGCACTGTCAACATAATGAAGCTCTTTCTCAAATAGGCTATAACAATTTAGTTTGGTGGTTTTGTTTAGGGTTTGGGGGTTTTTGGCAGCAAACTACAGTAAATACAGTATAGGATTTAACCAAGTCTTTCTTTCAGGGTAAAAATCCTCAAGGGAGATAAGTTTACTAAGTAGAAAGAAAAAAAGTTTTGCCATTCCTCAGAAGGGGCACGGGAGGGGGAAAAAAAACCCTGTAAATGTCACTACTGACTAATTCCATCTATTTTGGAAGGCCCTGGGGGGTTTTAGGGTTTTCCTTGTTATTAAATATTGACATTCCTCTGAAAAAAAGTATGCACAGCCTTTGTTCCCTGAGGTGCTCACCTGCCATGGGGCCTGAAAGGTGAGCAGGGATTCCCAGGCCCAGAGAACAAAGTTTCCAGGGGCAGCTCCACCTGCTCTGGGTAACACAGGTCACTTGCAACTTTTAAGTTCTCTATCAAGCATGTCCCTTATCTGATAGCTGCCCCCAGGCCACTCTGGACTTGAGACCATGCCTTTGTAGCACCTGACTCTTCTGTGGTTACCATTATCTCCCTTTATACCTGACTTAGGACAGTAGATGTCACAGATCAGATGCCTAGCCTCATTTCTAGGAGTTTTCCGTGAGTCCTATCACATCAGTGTGTCTGTCAAAATTTAGAAAGCATTTTATTCCTTTAAAAAAATGGCCATGTGTGGTAGCACACACCTATAATCCTAGCACTCTGAGAGGCCTAGGTGAGTGGATCCCCTGAGCTCAGGAATTCAAGACCAGCCTGAGCAAGAGTGAGAGCCAGGTCTTTACTGAAAATAGAAAACCTTGCTGAGGGGAGGGGGCCCCTATAGCCCAGCTACTCAGGAGGCTGAGGCAAGAGGATTGATTGAGCCCAAGAGTTTGAGGCTGCTGTGAGTGATGATGGTATAGCACTCTGCCCAGGGTGACAGAGTAAGACTCTGTCTCAAAACAGAAAAATAAAATAAAAATAAAAACAAATGTTTACAATGGTGTTTCATTATAGGTACGAGTCTCTACTTTTGTGTATGCTTGAAATTTTCTGTGCTAAATGATTACAAAAAGAAAGATATATAAGCATAACTTTTTTACAAGCCATAGGATTCTTGCTGCTCTCCTCCTCACTCTTCAGCCCCACCAAAGACTCCACAATTAGGGACCTCTGAAAGTTGAACTTCCAGCTGTGCTAAATCTCCCCTGAATCCCAACTGTTTTCAGCTCAGTTGCTTAGAAGCAGGGCTCAATTTTTTATAACTCACATCCCATCGATACTTCTAGAAAGTAACTCTGTTCTCATCATGATAGAAATTAAAAGGTTCATATCTTCCGAGAAGAAAAGTATACATTAACAGGCATTCTGATGTTATTCTTACCCTTTCTTTAAAAGTAAAGGTCCTAAGGACATTTAAAAAATTGCAATAGCAGGCTCAGTGGCTAGGGCGCCAGCCACATACACTGAAGGTGACCGGGTTGAGCCCAGGCTGGGCCTGCCAAACAACAATGACAACTACAACTAAAAAATAGCCGGGCATTGTGGCAGGTTCCTGTAGTCCCAGCTTCTTGGGAGGCTGAGGCAAGAGAATCACTTAAGCCCAAGAGTTAGGGGTTGCTGTGAGCTGTAATGCCACGGCACTCTACCATAGTGAGACTCTCAAAAAAAAAAAAAAATTGCAATAGCAGCCGGTGCGGTGGCTCACACCTGTAATCCTAGCACTTTGGAGAGCCGAGGTGGGTGGACTGCTTGAGCTCATGAGTAGTCTGAGCAAGAGTGAGAGTCCGTCTCTACTAGAAATGAAAAAAAGCTGAGGCAAGAAGATTGCTTGAGCCCAAGTGTTCGAAGTTACTGTGAGCTATGATACCATGGCACTCTACCAAGGGTGACAAAATAAGACTCTCAAAAATAAAAACATTGCAATAGTATTATTGAGAATAAATTAGAAAACATAATTAGCAATTGATGATGTCATAGTTGAATTTTGCAACACAAAAACTAAGGATTTTACATCTGCCTTAAGTTTAAATCACAACACAGATAAATTAAACACTGAAAATGAATTCTATAAATGTCATTGCCACAAATTAAAAAAATATATTGGACATTTACAAGGTTAATTATAACTCACAGCATGCTTATGGGTAATTGTTTAGGTGAAGTACAGCAGCTTGTTAGGAACTATTATAAAAAAAAGCCAAATAAAATACAGAGATTAATTCATTTAATAGCCAGCACAAAAATACAGTACATTCACTTTATATTAAATGATGGAATCAAAATTCCAGTATGTTTTGTCCTATTAAACAAGATACAAGGCAGTGAGTTTCCACATAAGTAGTTATACAAATTCAGGAAGAAGACATGGCTTGGCCAGAGGTGGGACTACTAGTTTTCTTTGAACAGTAAAGATTTGTATTTACTTCCCCTGAACCCATTTAAATAACATTACAATAAGACAAATTTTTAAATGCTAAGCAGACAAGGGAGGTTACCTATAGGACTATAGCCACAAGAGTGGGCAGAATTGGCTCAGTGCCTGTAGCTCAAACGGCTAAGGCACCAGCCACATACACCAGAGCTGGCGGATTTGAATCCAGCCCGGGCCTGCCAAACAACAATGACAACTACAACCAAAAAAATAACCAGGCATTGTGGCAGGTGCCTGTAGTCCCAGCTAATTGGGAGGCTGAGGCAAAAGAATTGCTTAAGCCCAGGAGTTGGAGGTTGCTGTGAGCTGTGATGCCATGGCACTCTACCCAGGGTGACAGCTTAAGGCTCTGTCTCAAAAAAAAAAAAAGAAAGAAAGAAAGAAAGAAAAGAGTGGGCATAGTGAAATATGAACAAAAACAGGGTTAGGGGAAAAAGGGGAACCGGAGGAGAGAAGGCTCACACACCAGTATTGCCCATATTGCCAGTCCCTGTCAGGGCTCAGTTTGGAAGGCAGGTTAAAGTCCTCCAGGCAAAGAGATTGGACAACTTTCCCTGTGGAGACTGAATGTCACTAGTGAAAATCCAGTCTCTGCACATACTAACGTTTAAAGTCCTTCTGATAGGAACAACAGAAGCCTTGCCAGATCACCTTACAAAGAACCCCAGCAGCAAATAAGCATCTCCTACATAAAACTTCCTAATCAGCATTTCAGTTCCTTCTGCTTTAAAAATAAGTGACCAGGGCTGGGTGAGGTGGTGCACACCTGTAATCCCAGCCACTAGAGAATGTGAGGCAAGAGGATCACTTGAGCCCAGAGTTTGAGTCCAGGCTGGGCAACAGAGCAAGATCCTCCAAGACATAAATAAATAAGGGAGTAAGATGTTTGATGAAAGCCACGCCTTGGAAAGAAATAGACCAAAAGAAGCTAAAATAGAGAAGAAATAAATAAAAAGTGAAAAAATGTTCTAAGATTAATATTAATTTTCTTAGATAAAGGAAAATACATTTATGAAACAAGACACTATTGTGAGAGCTTTCAGGAACTCTAAATGTGACAGCAGAGATTAAAAGCTCAATAGAGGGTTAAATAATAAACTTGAAGAAATCACCCAGAATGTATAAGAAAAAGACAAAGACATTGAAAAGAGAAAGAAAATTTAAAAAAATAGAAAGAATTGATCCAAGAAGGCCAATATCCAGAAAGTAAGAATGAAGAAAACAGAATGAGAGAATGAGAGCAAGCAAGAGAGAGAAAAATGTAATCCTGTATATAAAATTCAGCTCAAATGCAGTTAAAGCTGATAGAACTTAGCACATCATAGAATGTTGAGTTCTAAGCCAATGGTGGCAAAACCAGAAAACCAACAAGAGTTTTCGAAACACTCAAGAACTGGCAGACCTACATAGTACCTAAGGAGGGCTGAGGGAGGGCTGTTTGAAAAGTAATCAGTCTTCAGTTCCCTGTCTGTGCCATACCACTGAGCATTTCTTCCTCCTTAGAAGAAGCACTTTTTTTTTTGTTTTGCCGTTTTGGGCCAGAGCTGGGTTTGAACCTGCCACCTCTGATATATAGTGCTGGTGCCCTACTCCTTTGAATCACAGGCGCCAACCTACAAGAAGCACTTTTATTCTTTGAAGTAACTCTTTCTGGACTGAAGGTCAATTGACACATTGGTTGCTTTGAGAACAGTAACATAAACCAGAGATTTTCATGACCAACAAATGCTAAGGCCCTATCCCCGTTTCCCTAATTAGCCACCAAAAGACTGACAGCATACATGTCATCTTGGAAGGAAATAAGAAATGTTTGTTTCTTGGGAATATGACCAGCCGGAGGAAAAGAACTAGAAAAGACTGACTCAGAAGTTTTCCAAAACAAATAGTGCCTCCGACTTACTGTACAGTGAAGCTCAGAGTCAATAAGCCCTGTGTGCAAGCTGAGTGCATCTAGCAGCTTTTTTGTCCTTTAATCCTGAACCTACATCCCAGGGTAACAAAACATCTAAATAAAGAACCAAATAAAACAAATAAAGAACCAAATAAAATACAGAGATTAAAACTCAAAAGGTTTAATGAATGCCCTCAGGGAAGTAAGAGATAATTATTAAGAGACAATGACCTTTGAAACAAGTATAGGAAACTATAAAAAGGAACATTCAGGTTACAAAAAAGAGGTATTAGAAATTAATAAACATATTGGTAATAATAAAAATTGAAAAGAAGGATCAGAAATAGAGTTGAAATATTCTCCTAAAATGAGAGTAAAATAACTGAGGAGAAAACAGGAAAGAAAAAATGAAGAAATTAGAGAACCAATCCAGGAATTTCAATATCTGATTAACCAGTTTCAGAGAGAATGAACAGAAAACCCAGGGTAAGAAATCATCAGTAGGATAATTTAAGCTGCTTTCTCACTCCCCAGTCAACTATGGCAGGAAGAGGGTGTCCACAAAGAAGACCAGAAAGCTGCTGGAGTTGATCAACTCTAGGCACCAATTCATTATGAAACGGGGAATACAAGCAGACTTTGAAGATAATCAGACAAGGCAAAGCAAAAATTGGTCATCCTCACCAACAACTACTCAGCTTTGGGGAAAACTGAAATGCCATGTTGGCCAAAACTGGTGTCTACCACTACAATAATATTGAATTGGGCACAATGTGAGTAAAATATTACTGAGTAGACACACAGGCTGTCATTGATCTTAGTGATTCTGGAATCATTAGCAGCATGCCAGGATAGACTGGTAAAAATAAATCTTGCATAATTTTTCTTTACTAAGCTTGCCAGAGGTGGCTTTAACAACAAGGATATAATCCAACCTCCAACTCCTGGACTCAAGTGATCCTCTTGCCTCAGCTTTCCAAGTAGCTGAGACTATAGGTATGCATTACCAGACCTGGCTAACTTTTTTAGAAAAAAATTATTTGTAGATAAAGGGTCTTGATATGTTGATCAGGCTGGTCTTGAACTCCTGGCCTCAAGCAATCTTCCCACCTTGGGCTCCCAAAATATTAGGATTATGGGTGTGAAGCACCATGCCTGGCTAGGAAGATCCTTTTAAACCTGACCACAGGAGGATGTTCTCTGCCAAAACAACTCTTGTTTTGTAAACCAAAAAAGACAGGAGGAATCTAACTTGGGAAAAACACATAGGGAAGTCCAAGTTGATTTCAGGTCTGAAGATGACAGCTGTGCAGCAGCCTCGAGAGTCCCCAGCCTGGAAAGGAGGGAAAGGAGAGGGAAGTGGGGAGCCTCTACTGAAGGGAAAAAAAGGGAGTGATGGACCATAGAATGCTGGTTTGTCTGTTAGAGGGTAGGTTCAAAGAATATTTAGCAAATGGCAGGGGCAACAGTTGCAGGAAAAAAAGAAGAAATAACCACAGTCAACAATGCTCAACTGGAAATTGTATTTGCATAAACAAGTTATGTAAACACAGACATTTATTTAATCAAAAACTGTATTATCTTGGGAGGATGTATACAGGATAAAGGGGAGGATGGTGTAAGGTTTGGATGCTTATCTATCATAATAGGTAATTATGTCTAAAGGTAACAGTTCCAAACAGTATCATCTAGGGATGTGATCTCAAAGTGCTGAGATGTACACACAACGAGAAAAGGCCACAAGGATCAAAGGTGGTTTCCTCTATGAAGGCGCAGTGTAAGAGTGTGAAGAGGGAGGCAGGGAACCACTGAGTTTTGTTATTTTGTTATAAGCTTTTAATACTATTGAACTTTTGTGCGTGTGTGTGTGTGTGTGTGTGTGTGTGTGTGTGTGTGTGTGTGGTTTTTGGTCAGGGCTGGGTTTGAACCCGCCACCTCCAGCATATGGGGTCGGCGTCCTACTCCTTTGAGCCACAGGCGCTGCCCTATTGAACTTTTTAAGTGATGTGCATGTATACCATCAATAAAATTGATTTTTCTTAAAATTTGTTATATTTTTTCAAAATGAAAAAAAGAAACAAGTGTAAAGGATTTTGGCTTTTGCAATGAGTCAGCAAGACGATGGACCATCAGTTCCTTCAGTTTGGGGGGTAGTTTTATTCTCCTCTTTCCCAGAATCTGGAACAGAGTAGGCACTCAAAAGATGTTTGTCATCTGATTGATTGCTTCATTGATTAATTGGAACAAGCTCTCAAAAACATTAATGGTTTTCTCGAGCTATCTTGGTGGAAAACTCTAGGAAAAAAATTAGTGGCTAACATTCATTAAACACCTACAGTGTGTCATTCTCTGCTTTAAGTGCTGGGCACATTTCATATTGCTTAATCCTCACAACAGTCCCATAAAGAAAATACTGACATTATCTTCATTTTATAAACAAAGAATCTAATGGACAGTGAGTTTATCTAACTCACCCCAAGTGCCACAGCTAGGAAGTGTCAAAGCTGGTTGCCTGTGGAGCCTCTGCTCTTAACCGATGAGCTTTAAGACAAAGGAGGAGATGTCCTGGGGTCAGGCCACAGCAGGGATGCTGTTTTGGGCATGTGCATGCCTGCACACACATATATATACACTCTTCAGAAGTGGGGTGTAATCATAGGAAGTTGAACAGAATATAAGGAGACTAAAAATCATGCAAGTGGGTGTGAGATATAGGAACGGTGTTTTGCTGACGACAGTCTAATCATGCTTAAAGGGAGAATGACAGCTAAGAAAGATGGATTGGACTTGTTTTTTATGTCCTAAGAAGCCAACAGTATAGGTTATTTGAAGCTGCATTTTAATTTAAGGAAGAACTTTTTCAGAGTTCCCTGAGAAATCAACTACTTTGGAAATAGTCCCATTACTGAAAATCATAAGCTCATCTAGCTCCAGGCTTAGAATAAATGCTAAAGGAATTCCATCCCATCACCCTCCGGATACTTGAATCAGCTTTATAACACCCTCTTACAGAGCCTTCTCAAACATTCCAGAGACAGCACACCAGAGGTGCATATTTTTTTATTTGTTTTAGTTGGAATTACACATGCACACAGTTGAAGGAGTTCAAATAGCTCTATAAAGATTCATCAAGAAAACAAAAGTCCTTCCCCGGAGGCATCTACTTTTAATTTTTTTAGTAATTCTTTTAGAGATGTTTACGCCTACATTTCAAAATACAGGTATTATGCTCATATTGATATTTCTTGGCTTTTCAGTATTAGGCATTTTCCATTAACTACACACAATGTTGGGTGAAGATTGTGTTCTTTCTTTCCCCACCTGCAGTGAGTGTACACACCCTCCTCATCTCCTCACTATTCCAATACAGTTCATGTAGTAATTTTGGTTAGATCAGTAGTTGTGTTCACATTATTATACTCCATAAATACTATTTAAGGCTGATCCATGATATAAATCATGATTATTTTTCCCTTTCCCATACAATTCTGTGTTTCCCCTGAAATAAATAAAAAATCTTACTTTTTGCTTTTGCTTGGCTTTCTATGTACTTATCATTAGTTCAAACCCCTGAGTTCTGTCAAAGGTCTAAATTTCCTCTCAAGACATTCAGACCTGTCAAATATTCTAGCCTTTTCACCTCTTTGAAACAAGCCTCTCTCAGAGCCTCCCGCCTTATTCTAGTGTGTGCAGAATTATCATCTGGGAACTTCCCTTTACCATTGCCTGGTGATTTCCTTCACCTTTCTCATTTTATGTATCTCCAGTCATTCTCTTTTCAGTTTTCTCCATTGTTTTGGTGGTACTACAGAGTAGCTTCTTGAGAAAGGTTGTGTGGTTGGTAAACTTCTCAAATCATTTTAAGACTAAATTTTTCTTTATTCTCCCTCACTTGAGTCAAAACTCTATTCTAGGTTCTAAAGTTACTGTTGGGAAGGCGACAGCCATTCTGATAGCTGGTTCTTTATATGTGAACTGTTTTGTCTTCCTTAAAGCTTTTAAGATCTTCTTGTCTTAAAGGTTCTGAAATTTCACAATGCTATCTTGGGTCTACGTAGGTCTGTTTTCTTGCATTGTGGTAGGTGTTCAATAGGAAATTTCAGTCATGAAATTCATGTCTTCCAGTTCTGGGAAATAGGCTTGAATTACTTTGCTGATAATTTCTTCCCTTTAGTTTTCTCTGTTTCCTCTTTTGAATTCAAATACTGTACTTCCTGGACTGAACCTCTAATTATTTTATTGTGCTTACCTTTTCTCTCCTATTTTCTGTCTCTTTTCTTTTTATTCTAATTTCTGAGATGTTTCTTCAATATTTCTATTCAAATATTCATTTTTAATGTTATTAATTTCTAAGCTTCTTTGTGTTCTATTAGTTGTATTTTCTAGTTTTTCATTTTGGAGTTAACATTTTATTTTAAAATGTTAAGAAATTTTTTCTTTTAAAATGTTTTTAATTAAATCATAACTGTATACATTTGTGGAGTACAATGTAATGATTTGGTATACAATATGGAATGCTTAAATAAAACTGATTAATATAACTATCACCTCACTTATTTTTTGTGGTATGACATTTACAGTTTACTCTTAGTTGTTTAGAAATATACCCTTGCATTGTAAGTACATTAGTTGAGCTCGCATCAAATGCTCTCCTTCCTCCCACCAAACACCTTCTCCCTTCCCACCTCTCTACTCTCTTCCCCCTTGTTAGGCTATAGTTGTGTTTTATCATTCATAAGAGACTGTAAGTGTTTTTATATTGGTTTCATAATAATATTGAGTACATTGGATACTTTTTTTTCCATTCTTGAGATGCACTACCACAAAAGCAAACAAACTGCCTTTTGAGTGGGAGAATATTTTTGCATGTTATGATTCTCATAAAGTTCTGATAACTAGAATCTATGAAGAACTCAAACTAATCAATAAGAAAAGATCAAACAACCCCATTTCTTTGTGGGCAAGAGACTTGAACAGAAACTTCTCTGAAGATAAGGGGTAAACGACCAACAAACACATTTAAAAAATGCTCATTGTCTATAATCATCAGAGAAATGCAAATCAAAACCACTTTGAGATATCACCTAATTCCACTAAGATTAGCCCATATCACAAAGTTCCAAAACTACAGATGTTGACATGGATGCAGAAAGAAGGGAACATTTCTATACTGCTAGTGGGACTGCAAACTGATATAGCCTCTTTGGAAAGAAGTATGGAAAATTCTCAAGGAATTAAAAGTTGACTTTTCATTTGATCCTGCAATTCCATTACTATATATCAACCCAGAAGAACAAAAATCATTTTACAACAAAGACATTTGCAAACCAGAATATTTATTGCAGCCCAATTCATAATTGCCAAGTTGTGGAAGCAGCCCAAATGCCCATCAACCCAGGAATGGATTGATACTGTGGTACGTGTAAACCATAGAATACTTTTCAGCCCTAAAAGAAGATAGAGACTTTACATCATTTATGTTTACCTGGATGGAGTTGAAAGGCATCCTTCTTAGTAAGAATTTTTTTCTTGAAGTCTCTTCTCCTTACATAATCTCCTTCTCCCCCTCCCCCCATTAGCTTTCTCCAGGTATTTATTTGACTGGTTTGATCTCTATCTTTCCCTTGAGGCTGTTCACAGTGGTTGTCTGCTCTTTCATAAGGAGAGCAGAGAGAGAAAGAAGGAGGGAGGGGTGGGGAAAAGGAAGAGCAGAGAGAGGGAAGCAGAGAGGGGGGTGGGGTCTTGGTGTGTGCCACCTTTTGGGGGCAAGACACGATTGTAAG
Source organism: Perodicticus potto (assembly GCA_963574655.1). NCBI lineage: Eukaryota > Metazoa > Chordata > Mammalia > Primates > Lorisidae > Perodicticus > Perodicticus potto. The sequence goes on along the minus strand of CAUYRH010176929.1, from coordinate 1,484 downwards.
AGGGACTTTACCTAACAAATACAATCAGTGTAACCTGGTTTCTTGTACCCTCAATGAATCCCCAACAATTAAAAATAAATAAATGAATAAAATAAAACTAAAAAATAAATAAACAAATAAGTAAAGAGATTTAAGAACTGATTGGAAGCTCTTGTCTTTGAATGTGGCTTGTCCAATTTGGGTTACACTATGAAATAATCTAGGACTGTTTGTTGGGAAACCTCCAACATTAGAAACATCAGGTGTTTCTTCAGGTATCTCAGAGCATACACTTATCTTCTTTTTGGAAGTCAGAGTCCTGGTCAGTAGAAGTCTGAGAGCCTAGGGGTGGTTTTAGACAATACCTCTGCCACTGCCCTCACTTATGCTTGACTCCTCATCCAAAGACTGTGTTTTATCATCTCCAGATGGAGAAAGCTCCAGGCTTCTGCTAAGATTGGAGTAGGGGTGTAACAATGATCTAGCATTGCTGAGAAGTTGGAGGAGGGTTCAGGGCTCTAACTACTTCTCAATTTTTCTATCAGCCACTTAATTTTAGGCCTCTCCCTTCACTCTGTTTCCATAGGTAGCTGATGTTGCCCCTTCCAATGACTTTGGGGGATTTGAAATTAAGGTCCAAGAATGTTCAACTTTTCCTGCTACGTGCTTAATGCTCACCTTTTCCAATTACCAAAATTACCAGTGTCTAGCTACTTCCCACCTTCATAATTGGCTTCGCTCATTCTCCTGGGTTTGTGCCTTTTAAAAACAATCTTTACTTTAGTTTTAGTGGTTTGGGGAGGGAGAGCATACTAAAGAGTTGTTTTCGATTGCCATCTTTACCCCCAGGATCTCTTCCTTTCCATTTTTGGACAGTTATGGTGTGACCTCTTTGGAGGAAAAAACCCAGCCATTCTATCAAAATTTTAAATGCAAAGAACTTTTAGTTCAGCAAATCTATTGCTCAAAATTATTCCACATGTATATTCATAAAAGTAGGAAAAGAAATGTTCATTATAATGCAAATACATAATATACAAAAATATATGATAAATGAAATACATAAATACATGATGAAACAAACTGGAAATAATCTAAATGTCTATGAGTAGAAATATGAATAACTAAGTTAGAGTAAGTCATCCTTTGATATCCAGGGGAACATGATTCCTGCCCCGATCCTAGGATGATCAAGTTCCTTATATAAATTACAAAATGATGTAGCATTTGAGTGTAACCTATGCACATGCTCCCCTATACTTTATTTTTTTATTATTATTTTTTTTTTGCCACTCAATTGTATTTTATTTACATATGCTCAATTTTGGGAACATTATTTTTAGCTTTTACATTTGATTCTGTATTCATATATAAACAGATATTTGGAGGAGGGGAAACTTAGTCATCCTGGGTGCTCACTTTCATTCATTTGATAGAAAATCTTTCTTTTCCCTAAATTCTCAATTTTGATTCATCTCTTTTTCATTCATTCTTGTTCATTCATC